>JAVSBS010005606.1:12988-57673 GCA_033124195.1 Coracias cyanogaster | reverse complement strand
AAACTTTAGTGAGCAGCTTGAATTTACCCATTTAAAATATTGCCTGTGGCAGGTGTTGGGTTTTTTTATTCTCTTTTTTTTTTCTGGAGTGGACATTTGTTAGTAGAGATTTTACATTAAACACCACCCTATGCCCGAGAAGATGTGCAGCAGTTTATTTCTAGCTCCTGTGCAGTAAAAGAGGAGGAAACACACATAAAACACATGAGCATGTGTGGAAGGAAATAGCGTAGTCAAATAGTCCATTCCCTGTCAAAGGCTTGCATCCCAGACACAAATATAGATGTGTATGTGTGTGTGTATATATATATATAGCTAGATATAGTTCTATAACTTTTCACTCAAAAAAATAATTTTTTCAGTAATATTTTTTTCCCGCAGTTGCCTTCCAGATCTATAGCTCTTTTGATCCTGGCCTAATTGTTCTGGTCCTTAGATTACTATTACTCTCCAGATCATTTTGAAATGTTCTGTACATTTCAAAACGGTGTTCTAGCATACATGCATTTTTAATTCCAATTTGTGACTTTTATTCAACAGGATGACAATCTAATGGATGTCTTGCAGTTGCTTGTTGCTCTGATGTCAGAGCATCCCAGTTCTATGATCCCTGCTTTTGATCAGAGGAATGGATTACAGTAAGTTTGAATTTTGTAAGTGGGCAAAAGGAAATAGTATTTTGACCATACTTTTGCTTACTGGAATTCCCGTGAAATCCGAAAGGTCTTCATCAGTCTGTGTTGCAATCTTAGACTCCTCATCCTGGGAGGTTTTTGTGTCCAAGTGTTCTTTGGAGAAGAGGTGATGTTGATTTATTATCAGTGAGGTCTCTTATTAAATGTTACTAAGCTGTCAGTTGTGCTTAAACAGGCAGTGGCCAATATGAGTTAGTCTATACATTGATGTTAAGTCTTCATCTTCTAGTGCTTAGTCTTTAGCCTCCCATTCTTACCTACGTTTCAGAACTGAAAGTGGGCTGACAAAAATCCCTTCAGATTTCTTCTGATCTTTGTTAGCTTGCTTTCTTTTTTATTTATTTTTTTTTTTAACTTGTAAAGCTCTATGGGACTCTTACAGAAGAAACCTTTTATTTGTTTAAATTTAGCTCTTTCTGGTATGGATTGTTCATTCTTTTTTCCTAATAAACAGAAAAACATTGTTTAACGCTATTGTGAGAGAAAAGTAGGGAAAGTAGCAAATTCTACTAACAGCAAAAGCCTAAGAGAAGATCTGCTGGATGAAGACTAAGTCACGACTCTAGTTTTGTGTTACGGCTTCCAGAGGGTGGTCACGTTATTGAACTTTCTAATTTAAAATGAACCTGCCTGGACACAATAGGGAAAAAATTGGAACAGGCAAACAAATGTAAGGACTGTTCCTGGAAGGGTGTGTGGAGTCGTAATTCCCTTGCTGTGTAAAGGCAGAGTCTCGTTTCATCCATTTTGTTGCACCTATTGGTTAACCCCTATTTATACATATATTTTTTTTCAGTTGCTGTTTCTCGAGAGACAACATTCAGACGTTCATAATTGTTTTCTCCTCTTTTAGTGCTAGGCTGATTTATTTTTAATTTTTTTTTAAACCATTTTCTTCAGCTTTGACTTCATTTGTATGGTAATGTATTATGCTATGGGAAACTCATAAAAACTCTAAATAATAAAGTATTGGAATGTCATGTTGGGTCTCCAATGCAATATGTTTGGTTTTATTTAACAACTGGCAGTAGACATTTTCTTTTTTGATTAACCAGTATATGGGGCAAGTCAGTATGAATAGTGAGTCTGCCGTGAGAAATCACTTTGTTCTCGTGTCTCATTTGTTACATTCCTTGCTCCTGTATTGTCTCCAGTCACTTAATGTTTGTATGCTTATTGATACATCTAATTTTTGCAATTAAAACACCACATTCTTGACATTTGAGAAAAATTTTACAAAGCTTTATAAAGTTTCGGCGTTTTTTAAAAATTAAAATTTTAATTACTTGAAGAAATAGTAAGTGTAAGGAAATACACTACCATCTACTTGAAGAAATAATAAGTGTAAGGAAATTTATTTCTTTTTTCCTCTGCAATGAGGTGACTCTAGCTGTTCTGTTAAGGCAAGCAGGGAGGCAGGGAATGGGTTATACTGCTTGAATGAAAATTGTGTCATGGCTTGTTTGTTAGTTTGATTTTGTACTTGCTGTGGCTGTAGCTTTCTCCAGCACAGATGGTTACAATTTTTTAATCACTTCTGGGTTTTCACTTAAATTATAATATAGAAATATTTTTTTTAAATTTTCTTCGTTTAGGTGTCCTTGGTAATAATTTTAGGAATGGAAACATGAAGTAATATATAACTAGTGATGAATGCTCCGTTATATATCGATAAGGGCTAAAAGTCCTTTGAATTCTTTACAACTGGCTGATCGAAAGTGCAGTATTGTAACATGGGATGTTTTTTGAAATTACAGTCTTTTTTCTTCGTACTAATAAAACGATACACATTTCCACAAAAATTTACTCGTTCACAGTAAAGGCTGAGTACTGTGCCTTCTATTCCAACATAATTTCATGGAGCATTAGGAAATTAATATTTTCTTTTTTTCATAGAGAGAGTACTCCATGTAGGTATAAGCTAAATTATATTTCACAAATTCAAAGATCTGTCCAATACCATGAACCGTAGCTCAACTAAAATCACATAGTGACATGGTCATAAGCCCTTTACTAGCTAAAAAGTAAGCAATGAATGAAATTAGATGTAACTGATGAAAACATTCAGCTGTCTTACTTTTTTTTTTACTAGAGATTTACAAGGATGAACAACTTTTTTTAGTTAAACTTCGCATTGACAAAAGGCCAGTATTAGAATTTTTCACTGCGGAAATAAACTTCATTTAGTAAAATATTAAGCTTTAATGTAGTGCAAATAAACATTTGAGAAGTTAAGATTAAATGCTAGTCCGATTTCTTGTTATGTGGAGAGTGGAATACACAGATACGTGTGATGAAATCTGTGCAGTATTACAGACTCAGTGGTAATGTCAAATATGTTTAAGGTTACTGGACACTTCCCACTGTAAGATTGTACTTCCAGTTGTTTACTAGTTTGCCTGTTTTTCGTCAGTTTTGCTGACACTTCCCTTGCTGTGTGTGTTGCACTCCCATTTTCTTTTTTGGGAAAACTTCAGCTAGAAGTGTTCAGCTTGTTAAGTCTAGTACTTTGCTACAGATACGTCCCTGCTCCCTTCGTCTTAACCTTCTTTATGGAGGATCATAAGTGGCTGTAGAGCAGAATCATGAGGAGGTGAAGAGCAGAGACTGATGTAGGTGAAACGAGAAGAAGGTGGTGTCCTCTGTCCCTCCTGAGGGAGCAACAGTGTGCACAGATGGCAAATACTAGTGCTAGTGCTAAATCCCTCTCCGTACATTCCTGTCCAGTCACATTTCTACTAAAAGAATTGCTTGCTTAGTTTTCTGGATAACATACCAGATTATGACAGCCCTCAGGATAGGAATTGCAGCAGCCTTTCACAACATGTTACATGTACTGATATTTGGCGGATACTTAAACTTGATTAAAATTCTCTAAATGTAATTATTAAATGTGAAATCACAAACTATTGTGCCCTTAACAGAAACATCATGCTGGTTTTTGTAATCTTAATAGTCTTTCTTTTAAATTAGGCTCAGATATGAATTTATTTGCATTCTCCTGCAGTTAATTTGTTATTCCAAAAATTGCTGTGTTTTTCAGCTATCTTAGGAAACCTTGTGTTTTCTCCTCTTAGGGTTGTCTACAAGCTTTTAGCCTCACAAAGTGAAGGCATCAGGGTGCAAGCTCTAAAAGTGATGGGATATTTCTTAAAGCATCTTGCTCCAAAGTAAGTACTGGGTTAGGTCTTAAAACACTCCCTCCCACCTCCAAAAAGAAGGAAAAAAGGTCGGTTGTGACAAATACATGCCATATATTATTTTGTGTATGTATTTAGTGTAGATATATATCCACACGTTTGTATGTAAAATAAAAAAGAGCTGTATTGGAGGTTAATCACTAAATGTGCTTCACTGAATAGGAGCCACTTAAAGTACCCTTCAATTTGTTTGCCATTAATACATTTCTAATGTGACGGAATTACTTGTTACTGGCAATTTGTGGCCAGGCATTACCACTTCCTTGCCAAGTTCATTTAATATGTACTTGCAGTATGAATGCCTGCTTTTTAAAGTGGTCTTTTTCCATCATTCCGCTGAAATCATTAGGAAGAATTAAACTGGGGAGTTTGAACCCCGTGTTATTTATTGAGAACAAAGCGTATCTCAAGTTCACTGCAAGAGCAGATAACTGTTGAGATCGCTGTCCATGGTTGTGGTTTTGAATGAAATAAGGACAAAGATGCCCTTTCTTTAGTGCATATCAAGAAATCCCTAGCAGTGTGTTGCAGCTTTTTTGGGCCCGTGGGTGAGGGAACTGTATTTATGGAAGAAAGTGAGCTGTCTTTGTCTTCAGGGAATGACTTGCCCTTTCAAAACTTGAATCCTTGCCCTTTTCCTTAACCAAAAGTGAAAGACTTAAGGAACTAAAAAAAGGAAAAGATGTTTCCAGTGATTTCATATTTCTTGAGGCACACTTTTCAAACTTTTTTTTTTTTTCCCCTTTAAGGCAAGTTGAATACACAAGTTTATTTTACCTTTCTGTACTATTTTAGGAGAAAAGCTGAAGTCATGCTTGGACATGGATTATTCTCATTGTTGGCTGAAAGGCTGATGCTTCAGACGAGCTTAATCACCATGACCACATACAATGTCCTATTTGAGGTAGTAATATACTGTAGTTAGGATCCCATCTTCCTAATTACTTGTATGACATCGTTAGAAAATCGCTTACATATTTGTGCTGATATGTTCCAGATGACTTTAAACATAAATTTGCGTGATGCAGCTGAGTGCTGCTTTTTAGTTTTTTCAAGCTCACTGCTTGAGATTTCCCTGCCCTCCCTGTTAACTTGGTTATGCTCATTATGAACAATTCTAGATAATGAGTAACCTAAGTGTCTCATGCAGACGCTCATACATGTCATATGGGGAATTTTATTATAGCAATGATACTGCCTTGTTATTATTGTTTTGGTTAGGTTCACGTTTCTCTTCCAGTCTATTTAAAATAACCATGCACTTAAGGAAAGAAAGAAAAAAAAAAAGTAGCTTAGAGTACAATTTTAGGAACAGGATGAAATAAATTACCAAGAAAGACAACAAGTGGGTTGTTTGGATAATTTTTAGAACCATAGTGAAATAGTGATGGTGCTGTATGAAGGACATATCCAACTATTTTTCGGTAAGCTGTCTTTATGAACATTGATATGGCTGCTTCTTCTTTCTCGCTAGATTCTGACTGAACAGATTTGTACTCAAGTGATACATAAACAGCATCCTGACCCAGACTCAACAGTGAAGATACAAAATCCTCGTAAGAACAATGTATTTTTCTAAGTGCTACCATACGAAAAGTCTGCTCTAAAAAAAACCCCAAACATGACAAAACTTATTAATTACATCCCCCATTCTTGATTCTGACCTGTTTTACATTTTCTTTCATACAAAAGGCAAGATAATGTGCATTTAGTTGGAGTTATTTAGGAAGTATGTCTCTGTAGCTTTTTGAAAGACGTTTCATGTGTCTAAATGTGTATGGAGTTCATAACTCACCCTTTCTTTGGCTGTGCAGTCATGTTATGAAATGGTTTTTCAAGACTTGCATGCACAGGATACTTTGATTTAATACATGTTAAGGTTCCCGCAAATTCTGATTGCATTATTCAGTGATGTCAGACTAAATTACCTAAAAAATGGAAACAGCCTTCGTCTTAAATTACATTCAGTACGACCAGGCTAGATGGAAAGTAGGAGAAATGTATCTGCTCACCGTTTTGCTTAGTTTACTTGGTGGGAAATACCTTGATACGAAACTTTAGATGTTTTTTTGAACTAACAGAAAATACTGAGCTCCTTTCCCGAATTATATGCCTGATTAATATGCTCTGTGTATAATGCAAGGGAGTTATGACAGCCTTTTCTGGAGAAATGATCGATTTTTCACTTTCATAACTGCTTTGTCATTAAATGTAGGTTGTAGTTGTGGGTTTGCTTTCTGTAGAAAGTGGGGGAAGAGAAAAGAAAGCGAAGCAGCTACAGAGGAAAGAAATCTGGTTGCAGTATGCCATTTGCCTTCTGGTAAACCTGTATGAAGCAAGAGCTGTGAGGAGGTTTCTGCTACTTTCTTTTAAGATTTTTGAAGTTGGCAGTCACTGCTGTGGTTCATACAGATTAGTTGTAGTATGAGTCTGGAATTCTCTGTCTAGTAGGAAGAGTAGGAAGGACCTTTTTAAGATCACTGCTAGTATTATTAAAGAAGGAATTTATCTTTTTAAAGAAATGTTGCGAGGTGAGCTGAAACTATCATAGTGACTTTTCAAAATGCACCTTCATCTATTTACAACATGAACTTTTTTTAAAGTAACAACAACTGCTTCAAAAAGTGGAATGTACCCATGATTTTGACTGTCTACTAAAAAGCAAGAAAACATGCGCAAAAGAGATAAAATTTTATATCAGGAAGATTTCCCACCTTTCTCAATTTTTTTTTTTAACACAAATTTTTAAGTATAATCAGAAGCTGTTAACATTCTTCAAAAATGAAGAATTAGAGCAAGATCTATGTATTTTTCTCATATGTTGATTTTATAGTGGATGTGTTTTATTATGTGGACTTCCTTAAAAAACATTCTGACAGATTCTGGTAGCCTATCATTTGTCAACGCAGCAATATTTGCATTACTTAAACCTGGAAATTCAGAAAAAATTCAGGATAATTTAACTTGGATTCAATTTTCTTCAGCCATATAGGCTCACAAATCCCCCTAATGGTGACCAGTTTTGAGAAGTCTTGGAATAAAGGATTTGTATTAGTTAAGCCTTCTACTGAAATAGTGATGTGCTTTTTCTCAGTATAAAGCTTCTTTAAGTAGTGTCGCTTCTCTTGTACAAACAGTTTTGGAAGATGTCCTGGATTTTATGTACTTGGTACTAATATTTTGTTGCTCATGAACTGTTTTACAGAGATTTTGAAGGTTATTGCAGTCCTGCTACGTAATTCTCCACAGTGTCCAGAAACTCTGGAGGTTCGGCGAGCATTTCTTTCAGATATGATTAAACTTTTTAATAACAGCAGAGAAAACAGGAGGTAAGATAGCCTGCTATATGCATATGTATACAAACTAATAAGGTCTCCTAGTAAATTATACCTCATTGCTGTTCAGCGAATTCTGTACTCTGGCTTAGTCTTGAATATGTAAAATTGGAGAAGCTTGCACATAGCAATTGTTTTAAACATGTTGAATTCCTAGGTTAGCTCATGTATCAATTCCTGGCTTAGCTGATATATGAATTCCTGGCTTAGCTGATGTGTATTTCAAGGATGTGTTTTGAAATTTGACTAAATAGCTTGTGTGTATTTTGCAGGAGTTTGTTGCAGTGCTCTGTTTGGCAGGAGTGGATGCTTTCCCTTTGCTGTTTTAATCCGAAGACTTCTGAGGAACAGAAGATAACTGAGATGGTGTATACCATATTTCGAATTTTGCTCTACCATGCAATCAAGTACGAGTGGGGTGGCTGGCGTGTTTGGGTGGATACACTGTCAATCACACATTCAAAGGTGAGTTTTTGAAATAGTTGGGACATTTTATTACACTGTGTAATTAGATTTAGAGCCTTATAGTGCTGTCATACAGTGAGGTAGTCTTGAAGGTCAGTAGTTAAATGCCAAGTGTTTGTTACTGAGCATCACTTTCAAATATTTTGCAATTAAAAGTTTATTTTGTAGATTGAGCTCATACTGTGATAGTATTAGTTTATACTGAAAATAGCACGTACTTTAAAAAATGAGATAAATTTTAGGAGCATTTCTGAAAAATTTTAGTGGTGATTTTGCTTTTTAATAATGGCACGAACACAAGGTGGCGCACCGTATCTATTCATAAACAAAACTACCTTTTAGTAGCATCAAAAGGCTGTGAAACAAACCAGTAAAAAGCAAAGAAATCAAAGTTAAGACATGCTTCAGCTGTTAAGCTGTTGTGAGAACGCAAGTCCTTGTGGTATGAGTGATACTATTACATTTTGTTATTCTTCTGTCTCATTTTTTTCTGTTGCTATAACAAGAATTATAAAAGTTATTAGTGGATCGTTGAACGTGGCACAGAAGTATAAAAGATAACTGCCCTGCTGCCTTATTCTGAACAAAAGTGTGAGGCCAGAGCAGGCCTTGTAATCATCCTGGTTTATCAGGAATATTTACTTAAGATGAGTGAAACTGTGTGCAGCATAATGAGGCAAAAAGGATGTCTGTGAATCCTGAAGATCACTGTATGATTGTAAGGAATTTTTGGCGTTTCTGAGGTCCTTGATTTTGTATGAATTTTTTTCTCCAAAAAAGTCAATCTCTGCAAACAGCAAGAGTACTGTTACTGTGCAGCACTGTTTGTTTATCGCATTCATAGCCTGATGGTGGATTATTGGGCTATGGGGAGATAAATATAGAAGTCTATATAGTAAAGGTATGTGAAATAATACCATCAAATAGTCACTTACCTAAATGGATCCAGGTGCAAAGAATCCGGGGACAAATTGCAACCCATACAGAGATCATATTTTGGCTGTTGAGATACTTGTAATCATCATCTGTGTTCTTTAAAAAATCTTTCCTGTCTTTCCCCCAAGATGCAGAGGGCATGGGTGGAGTAGATTGTATAATGGCAAGTTATAGCCAGAGTAAAGATCCCTAATGTGCTTTTACAGAAACCGGGATAATTTAAAGCATTTGTGAGATTCTGAGAGTTGCTGGGGAGCTGTCCCTGGGGAAAGATGGAGGGATGAGGGCAGGAAAAGCACCTTTCTACCTCTGTTATACAGAGCTTTGGTGTATTGAATTAAAAAATGATCTACCGCGTTCTAGCTAAGCTGTAGTTCTATTCTTAGACTCTTCTTGTAAGATAATGTAGTGTCGGAAACCTCAGTTAAACAGCTTCTCTGTCAAAATGATTATATAGATTTTTTTTCTCATTATCTTCACTGACTTAATGTGGCTAATCGATGGTCTAGAGTTCATAGAGGAAAAACCAAGAGGATTTTATTGTGGTGCCACAGCCAAACGTTAAGAAAAAAACCAAAACTTACGGTTTTAGAAAATACCGAAAAAACTGAGGTACAGATAATGTTACTTTTGGGAGTTTTTTTCCAAAGGCTGTATATTTTGGTGCCATCCCATCATGAATGAGAATGCTGTGCGCTTCACACTGTGGCTTCTCATTTTTGGTTTCTGGCGTACTGGCATAGGGAGGTATCCTTGGTTGTAGAAGTCACCTCCTGTATCGGTTTTCCCAGGTCTAACACTGTTGGCTTTCTGGTCACTACGTACGGACTGTTTGCTCTTGTAATGCACTTCAGAGGAGGTTAAACAGGGCCAAGGTTAGAAGCGTGCAGGTGTGGGCAGGGCTAACTGACAGTGGAGCTGTCATCGTGAAGACTCATAAAGGAGTTCAGCTTGTCTGGACATTGGTGCCAATATTATCCAGTTCCAGAAGCCTAAATGAAAATGATTACATAACAAAAGCACCTAGAAACGAATGGTGTAATGGTAATAATGAAAGTAGTGGTATGAATACCAGAAAGTAGTGGTGTGAATGATGATGCAATAATCAAGGATTTAAAAATTGGATTTTTTCACCTTTATGATGCATTTTCTATTTGAAATTTTCCGTAAGTAATATATGCAATTTATGCAACTAGCAATATAAAGCTAGATGATATTTCATAATTATCTTATAATTACATAAGCATAAATTAGGTTAAATCACAAGGAATGTGTTAAAACCTTACTAATCACTTGGAAATGCCCTTATAAACTGATATTAATATCTAATGATAATTAATGCTTAATCCCCCTAATTTTACTTATTTTGAATATTCTTGTATCCTGTTATACCGATGTTGAGACTCATACAGATTCACCCATAACATCGTGTAGACACAATTCAGTGGACAAATAGTTTGATGCTAAGTGCATCTCAGGTGTTTTTGATTTCTAGCATGCTTTCAGAGTAATGTGGGAATTATGGGGACAAAAATATTTCCTTAACATTACTAAGAGAATAACCAATTTGTATTTTTATTATTTCATCTCTAATTGTATTGGGTTACTGCTTATTTTTCCTTTTTACAACCCTTTGCGCTATCCTTGCCACTAATTTATAACACCATTCTATGATAAAGAACCAGTACATAAAGGACTAGTGTTACAGAATTGGATAGGTTTTGCAGAGCTACACATCAAGATACATGCAGCTGCTATAAAAAGCCAAAGAAACTCAATTGCAATTTTATTGTCCAGTTTGATAGATTTCCTGCCACCTTTGTAGCAGGGAAGCTGTTTGTCACTGTAACCCTCTCCTCCAACAGCTGCACAACGTTTTATAAGCAGCAGCGGCTTTTCTAGCATAATTGCACCACGTTGGTTTCCTTGCACTCGGAATTTAGAAGGTGTGTGTAACCTTTCTAAAGCCAAATGTCTTAGTATTACTCATGTATTTTCCTCATTTCCATATTAGGGTGCGTTTTTTTGGTTTTTTCCAAATATTAATACAGTGTATACAAAGGTGTTTAATCGGTGGCTTCTAGTTCAATAAAAATATTACTGAAAAAATGAAATCACAACTCTGTTTTGTTCTAACCGGCCAGTGCTGAATTTATGAAAGCATCTAAGAACTGCTGGTTTTTAAATGTGACCATGCAAAGTAGGCCTCAGACTTTGTCTTGCCATGTTACTTTGTAAAAAGGGCCAATGATCTGGGGGTTAATAAAAGGAAACAAGTAAAGATGGTGGACAACTTGCCTTTTTGACCTTTTAGCTTCCCCAGGTTTTAAAAGAATTTAATGATTTACACAATGTAACACGCTCCTAAATTATCTGAACCTTTGAAACTACTGGGAAGAACTAACACTTGCCTATTTCAGGCCTCTCAATTTTACAACTTTAAGTTGCTTCATGTTACCATGTGAGTTGGTTACAGAGAAGATATTTGGGTAAATTATTTCTAAATAAGTGTTAGTTTTCTGTCTAAGGAAGTACATTAGTAATAAACGGTGAGTGTCAACTGGATTTGTACGTTCTTTGATGGCCTACTCATTTAATACAGGAGAAAAAAAAGGTGTGCGCAGTGTTTACATGTGTTATGTTTGCCTTATTTGCATCACTGTCAGATGAGGGAAAACCAGCAAAAGCAGCAAAGATTATGGGGTGGAGGGGTTAATCTATGATAGCAATTTAAAAACTAATTTGTAGAAAGGTGAAACGTGGCTCAGTAGTTTTAGAAAGCAAGAGGCCATCAGGATCTCTGGAGTCCAAATCCCCTTGTCTTCCATAAATTGAGGACAGCTTTGTCTCCATTTTTTCTCCCTATTTTGAAGAAGGTAGGATCTCCCACAGTGGTATGTTCAGGCATCTTTAGCCGTATGCCGTTTTGAAGGCTTCACATGTTCTTTAGTCCTCTGAAAAATGTCTGTCTACATTGTACTGAGGAGAAGCGAAGCCAAGATGGTCGTTGTACTACTGCAGATTTTTGGTTTTCAGGTGTACATCAAAGAAGCAAAGCTGAGAGAGCTTGTTGCAGCTTCTTTTGTAGTAGGTGTGTGGGGAGGTTTTTCCTAATCAGTACGTCGGAGAAGGAAATATTTTCATTATTCAACAGGCAGAAGAGTTGGGAGGAAGGATCTGTACCACTGATGGGCTCTTATGCGTGCAGCATGTCTGGTTAGTGGGGAGCTCCTCCATCTCATTATTCACTCAGTCTGAGTGGAATGTTGTGAATAAAGCTGCAGGATGCTAAAATTTTACTAATTTGAACTGGAAGAAAAATGTGAAATAAGGGGTAGGAACAGAGCGAGAAAGGTTACAGAGAATTTGTGAAGCAGGAAAGCACAGGTTCAGCTGGGTAGAGGAAGCTGCTCAGAAGGCTTAAGCCAAGAATGTAATAGAGATCTGCTGCTGGTTGAGAAGTGCTAGAGGTCTCAAAAAGTGGAAATGGAGAAGCATTTGTAGCCAAAGGAACTGATGCATGAAGAGGCAAACAGCTATGTTAGTCTTTCTAAGCAAAGATGAGCTGAAGAGGGAGTGGATTCTCATCTACACAACTTGGTATAAAAATCATTGGAAGACAGGACCTTTGTCTGCAACTTCAAGCGGCCTCCTTTGCTGTTGCTGTTGAGTTTGAGGCAAACCTCCTCTGTGCTTGCTGTGCGCTGTGTTCAGGTTGTGGCTGTCGGGACTGAATTTGGCCACTGAGCCATGGAGTCGAAATGATGGATGTGGAGTCTCTGCTGCAGGGCTGCCAACAACACAGGGAGACATTGGAAAAGGATGGCCAAAGAGAGAAGCGTGCAAGACCTGTAGCTGGGTATTATGACAATGCAGAATGGTAAACACTGAATTTATTGACAATACATTTCATCAAATGCGCATGAGGCAAAATCTGACAGTCCACTGAACTGTAGGAATGATGGCAGGGCTTGAGATAGAGAGGAAAAATATACCTGGAGAGGATAGCGTGCTCATTTCTTGCAATTTAAACAAATTAAAAGCAATAATTGTATTAGTGAAAGAGCAAATATGTTTTTGGTATGCTGTTTAATATTGTATGGTGATGTAACAGCAAGCTAAACCTTGACTTGATTTGAAAACAAAATGCTACCAACATACATAAAATTATCTCTCAGATAAGCAAAGACTTTTATGAATTTTATCAACTATTACTTGCTATTCTAGAAGTTATTTGCATGCATATTTTTTTCCTCAAACTGAGGAGAAAAAAGGCAAAAGTGTTGCTGCTTAGATGGAAGTGAAGGATGCAGGAACATGAACATGTTTTGGTATGGTGGTGTTTTTTTTTTTTACCACCCTCCTCCCTGCCTTGTATGTCAGTGGATGCTTTTTTGGTGGAAGCTTAGCTCCTTCTAGAAACTTCTCATCTGTAGTGTCCTGTGTAATACAGGTTAGCTTGATTTTTCTTAGCTTTCCTCTATGGATCAATCAGAACTAACCCAGAGATTCCTCAGGTCAGTGGGTTACTCTGTAAGTCAGTGTACGGTACACACAGTACCGTTATATCTTTCACTTGACTGAATTGAAAATGAGGTTTGATATCTTCAGAAACTGGTGCCTCCCATCTAAACAGAACTGGTTTTGTTTGGAGATTAGTTTCCACTTTTGAACAGCTAGTGTTGCTAGAGGAGAAGTGGAAAAACAGGTCAATAAAGGCCTTGTTAAGATTGAAGAAGTTGTAACGCTTTCTGGAATTATGAAGAGTTTATTGATGGTGTCAGCAGCACAGGAGCTGCTTTGCACTGAGCAGACTTGATAAGAAAACAGCAGTTCTGTGTAATTGTCTGACCTGCCTGGCAGACATTCCCTTCTTCTCTACAAAATTGCCCACCTGATGATGAAAAAAAGGACAAAATCTTAATGTATAGTTAAAATATTTTCCCTACGTTCTTGAATGTAAATGTCAATCATCTTAACCTTTTTCATTGCTGTATGCTAATTTTTCTCCTTGGCAATTAGTAAATGTTGGATGTCAAATTAAGTTAAAATTAATGGCGGAGGCAAATGTTGCAGTTATTAGCTCACAAGTGTCTTTAACTAGTAGTGCGTAGAGATGCATTCCAAGCATTGCAAACTGCTATGGATTAACCATCAAATGTTGGTGAAGATTAATGATTGGCCTTTTAGCTCACTAATTTAGAACAATTTCTAGTAATTAATTTTGTATTAACAGCTTTACAGTTGCAAATGCCTTAAGGAAAAAAAAAATGACTTGACTTAAGTACATTTAAGGTTCTTTGAGCTGACAGTTGTTTTGTAAATTATTGCATGCTTGCAGATCCCAATGTTTAATCTTCAATACCTTTATATACTATTTCTGTCTACTGATATTTACTAATCATAATTTCTACTTATTTTGCATTGTTGTTGGTACTGCTTTTCTTAACCGTAGGTGTTTCTTTGTAGGGGGCATTGTTTTCTTTGTGAACTTGTGTGCTTCATAAAGGCCATGTCATGCAACAGAAGTGTGGGGGAAGAATTGTCCAGTCCCTCACTCATAGTACCACTATTTCTTGGTTACCTGTCAAACCAAATTACAAATTAGTGTAGTGAGCAGAAGTGCTTATACAGACTTGTTGAAAAGTTGGATTTTACAAAGCAGTATTTCTTGAATTTCTTCTCTTTTTTATATGATTAAGAAAACCTCAAACTCGAAATGCACATTTAAAAAATACTGGTCTGTGTAATTTTGTGCATTGCGATTTTAATTTGAATATTATTTATAAGACAGTATTTAATACATTAAGTGATGTGAATTCTTCCTGATGTTTATGGTGCAAGTAGAAATTGCTATCCTTTTTGAGTTGGATTTTTTTGTGAGTGGTGTTCTGCTGTAGTTCTGTGCTGTTTAATTTTATTTACCTGTGGGTCTGTCCTTGCAGTTTCTTGCACTGTTCTTAAATAAGTGTAGGTTCTCATCAGATTGTGCTTGGATTTATTTGCCCACAAGTTCGCATTGCCTATCTGTAAAGATAAGTTGACCATTGACCTTCTTGCCACTTTTTTCAGTCCTGAAGGGCACAGTTTGGTTTCCAGAGTGTTAACTCTCTAATGGCTTCCAAACCATCGCCTATTCCCTGTTTCAGATGAGGTGGATTGTGACATTTTATTGCATCCCTGTGCCGTACATTGAATTTTCAAGCGTTGATCATAGCTGGGCAAAGATCAACTTGTTGCAAAGTTGGTTGCATCTCTAAGATGTACGGTCACTAGAATTCATACTGGTGACTTGCAACAGTCTTCGTTGGAAAAACAAAACTGCTCAGTTTAATTCATGATTCGCATGTTAACATTCAAAATTTAATTCAAATACCTGTGGTCCCTATCTGGCTTCAAGGTAGCACATGTAGGTTATTAGGAAACACAAACCATGCAACAAGAAACTCTTCTAAGAGACAAGGGAAAGAAAGTAGCATGGGAAGGTTTTGAATAATGAATGAATAAGATAAGTACATATCGCTAATAAGTACTGGGGGGCTTTGGTGAAACAGTGACTAGTTTTTAGATAGAATGTGTTTTTGTGATTGTTTGAATTATAGAGGGATTGTTAAGGGATTCTTAGATCTAGATGAATTTTTCTTCCAGCACTGAGATTTTAAGTGTCTTTAAAATTGGGAAGTTATGATATCACGGAAAGAACATCCAGGCATGGGACTTCCTTGTTGGCAAGGCAATAAGAACTTAAGCTTTTAAGAATAACGGACATCTTGGCTATGGTGTGTTTATTAATGAGGCAGATAGGAGCAGAAGGGGGATTCACTTGGAGAAGTCGGGGATTCATTTGAGCAGCTTTGTGGAGTTCAGGATCCTGAGGGGAAGGAGGAGAGAAAAAGCAAGCTCACAACCCTAGACTTATGGAGAGTGGATCTGGACTTGTTTTCAAGCAATATTGATTTAATGCTGTTAACAAGGTGATAAATTTGGCTGGTAAGAGAAAATCTGAAGCTGCAATGGGCTTTTGTAAAGGGGATTGGCTTTGTAGCAGAAAAAAGTCAGTGTTGCGGAGAAAGTACCTCTCAGGTTATAGAAACTGAGATGTAACCAACTGACCGTTTCTCCAAAAGTAGTTGCCAGCACTGTAAGAGTGTTTGTGGAGTTGAAAGTGAGAAACCGTAAATAATGTTGCTTTTATTCCCGCATGTGAATTTAGTGGTACTTACCTTGGAATGATGCGTGAAAATATGGATGTTCACACTATTAAAATTTTTTTTGAAGAGCTGGAAAGGTTGAAGAAGGTCGCAAAAAGGATTCTAGTCCTTTGTAATGAAAGTTCATTTTTTTTAGATGGTCGATTTACTTGTCCATATTTTGGGCTTTTAAAACCATTTGTATAGTATGTTAAAGGAAAAAAAAAATTAAAATAACCTTGAAAACATGGTATTTCTTCCTCTTCCAAGACCAAACGACTTTCAGAAGGCTGTTATGCAATCTGTGTTACTGGGCTCTGTGCGTAGGAAAGTGGGTTAAAATCAAGGGCTGGGCTATAGAGAGTCTGATGCTACTTTCTGGCCTTAACCTCAGGGCCTCCTTGAAGTGCTAGGGGAAATAGCTATAACAGAACTGAAGGTATACTTTTAGAATGCATTTAAAGTTGTATTCCTTGATGCTTGCAATTTATTTTAACCAGGTTGGTAATTTATCAAAGCGCTTTGATAAATAGCACAAGTAACTGCCAGGCCTGCAAAACATCTCTATGATTCATTCCATGGGGATTGAATTGTTGCTGCTATTGAACATGTTCTGTAAGTCATGTACTACTCTCCATTGCACTGAAGAAAATCCTGTTTTGTAACAGGTCCATCCGAGTCCTCTCTTGTGATCATCTTAGCGTTACTGTGCCTATTCCCATTGGCATTGGAGAGAGGTGGCTGCAGCAGTAACAGAATTTGTCATGCATGTCTCTCTC
The DNA here is from genome assembly GCA_033124195.1 of Coracias cyanogaster. Lineage (NCBI taxonomy): Eukaryota > Metazoa > Chordata > Aves > Coraciiformes > Coraciidae > Coracias > Coracias cyanogaster. The sequence continues at coordinate 41,073 of JAVSBS010005606.1, read as the reverse complement.
TTTTGCCCCTTTCCACCAAAAAAAGAGGAGAGGGGAAAAAAAAGTAATTCTCATCTTTATGTTGCATTATCTTGGTTCGAGGGAACTAGAGAAATAAGATTTTGAGGCTAGACCTGAGAGTTGTTCAACAGTTTTGGGAGCAGCGCGTGACCAGAGTAGACTCCAGCTCTCATACTTGGATGTAGCTTAACAGTCTTTAAAAAGTGCGTATGCAGTGTAGCTAAAGCCTGCAAATATTTTTGAGGGGTTATTTTTTCCCTTGTATTTCTCGAAATGAAAGTTGCACTAAGAAGCCTGATACTGAAGGCAGAAACGAATAAAGGTGGCTATGTTACCACAGGCTTGTTACAGCGGTGCTGTCGTTGTGTAGGTAATACAGGTATATATTGTGAGTCAGTGTGCTTTCTGGGAAGTACATAGGATAAGTTCTGCCGAAATAATTCAACAGTATTTTTATTTGCTGAATGTCTCCTTTGCACTTGTCAGAAAAAACTTAGTAGTTTTAGAAATGGAGAAAGCAACAGGGAGAGAGAGGAAGGAATGCTCTAGTTGTCAAGATTTCTTCTTTAGAACAGTAATGATTTGACCAAAAGTAGCAGCTTTGTCTAATAGTGGTTTTGGAAACAAATTAAAAGTGCAAGGGAGAGCTTCTTGGCATGATCTATTTTGGATTACTTTTGACATCCTGACTGTGGTACAGTTCATATTTCTAAAATAATAATGACCCCCACAAGCTCTACTTAGCACGCTCTATAATCAAATATTTTATAGATCTGTTGTGACAGATGGATGAACTTTCAGTCATTTGTCATCATTCACAGGTTTTTGTTTTGTATATAACTGATTTAAAATTAGTACAGGAAGACTTTTTTTTTTAAAAAAAAAAAAGCAGGAAGAGGAAGATATCCCAGTTCCATTGCTACTCTAATAGACTCTACTTTCAACTAAATCAACATGAACAAATAACATGCTTCAGGTTGTGTGTTACAATAGTACACAGCTACTGCAGTACTTGAATTTATATTTGATTGATGGAGAAAATAGTATGTTAAAAAGCTAATAATGACAATACAACCTGCAAGAATATTCCTTTTTACTTTTGTTCTTTTTTTGCTCCTGATTTAACTATAATTTCTAGTACCTTTTTAACCTGTCAAATTAGTTTTTGATGTATATATATCATCCTGAGAGAAAATATTCTTACTGACTAATCATCACTTTGAGTACCATCTACATCAAATTTTTAGATGCGATCCGAATGAATGAGTTCAGTATGTAAGAGAATAAAACAAAGTGTATTCGTGTATTTGGTAAAATGTAATGCTCTGCTTTGTCTATGGAAAATGTTTATGATAAAGAAAATAGTATAAAAAAAAAACCCTCAACCCTCAGCTGCATCTTATATGTTGGGAAAATTTTGAGAACTAAGCTTACAGATAGATGAACACTTCTGTTATAAAAGATAAATCTAAATCCTAAATAGAAAGGTACGGATAAACTAAATTGAATGACAGTGTAATAAAAGCTTCAGTTAGTCTAGTGAGATTTTCTTTCAACACACAGCTATTTATTTGGGCAAATGAGTTTTATCCTTTTGTATATAAAGGATTTTTCTACCTGGATTTTTTTTTTTTAATATGCCTAAAAAACGGTAATAATCTTTTTCAGCTCATCTGTAGGAAGGTTTTCTCGCTTTAATCAGCTTGGGTAGCTGTCCTTTAGACTGGGGAAATAGCATTCACCAGAGGAGAAGTCCACTGGAGAATTTTAGGTGTCATTTGGAGATCCGCAGGATTTTGGCTTCATTACGTGCTTCTCTGTAGAACTGTATTTTTATGTAAACTTCTTGGAGGTTTATTCATCTTTGTGGATTGTTGAGCATCCTGAAGCTGCTAAAATGATGTTGAAACTCAGCAGTAAGTGCCTCTGCTCCCTGTCCCTCCTCACAAAAAATTGAGATTGTCAGCTACTGCAAATTTAGTCATTCTGGAGATGTTTTGCTGTCACATTTTATCTGCATCCTGTACGATTACATGAATGCGAGTAGCACAGATAACTAATTACAGTTGGCTTGAATCAGCCTAGGAAATAATGCAAGTGTTAACTATATATAATATTAAACTTTAAACATTTTCACTTCTTTTACTAGAAGCAGTCTTTAAAACTCTGAATACTTCTAGTAACATTTAATTTCCTATCCTTAGGATCAGTCTAGAATTTTTTTTAACTCTGGTGTTACTTTTTCAAAACAGGTACACTTAAGAGAAACTTGCTCTCAGTTGAAGTGATCTCAAACATGAAATTATTTTTTATCATAAGGGCAGTATGCAGTATAAATTTGTAGTATAACTTTTTGATGCGAGCAATTTCTTTTTTTTTTTTGAGAATACAGTCATTAATATACAATTTTTAATGTACTTTCAACTCTGTTATTTTAGGTAACTTTTGAAATGCACAAAGAGAGTCTTTCACAAATGTACAGGGAGTACCAAGGGAAAGGAGGTGAAGGGAGTAGAACACGTTCTTCAACTCCAATTAGAACAATCTCTGGAGTAAGCAAAGAAGTTGAAACCAAGGGGAAGCAACAATGTTTGGCATTAAAAGAAGATGCTGCTGCTCCTTCCTGCGTTATTGATGGTGATACAGAGTGCAGGACTGAAAAAAAAGAGACAAATACCTCATCAGATGGTGACCAACAGGCTCATTCAGAGTCTAATCATAGGGAGGAGTTAGAGAGGGAAGACAGAGAGACTACACAGGACGTAAAAGCTGTGCTTTGTACAGAATTCTCTCCAGAACCAGAAGCAATAAAGCCGAGCGTTTCAGCAATTAGTACTGGAATAGCTGAAGCAATTGAAGATTCGCTGAGCAAAGCTGACGAGCTTGTGGAAGAAGCTGTAGCTATCACTGCTGCTTCTTTAGAAATGCAAACTACTTTGGAAGAAAAAACTCCTGTAAGTCCAGAGGGAATGGAAAAATCAACAGTAGAGGTGGAAGATGAAGACGACTTTGTTGATTTGAAAGGGGAGAGTAGTATACCTTTGCCTTCAGAAGAGTTTGCCGAAAGGAACAACGAACATAGCTCTGATGAAAGTGAAGTGACAAAGCAGGAAGAAGCAGTAGAGAAGCAATCAGAATCTGTGCTTTTACAATCTGAAGATACTGAAGGTGTGGATGGGCAAAAACAAGAACCAACTTCTTTACCAGAAGCAGCGAGTTCTGCAGTTCAAGTAGTGACTCAACAGGATTCAGAAGGGAGAAAGAAGCGGGAGGAAGAAAAAATTCTTTTCAGTGAAACCAAAACAGCTGAAGAAAATGAAAATGCGCGTGTGCCGGAGCCTGCTGGAGCCTCTGACAAAAGAATCGCCAAGCTTGATGTTTCTAGTGTTGCATCGGATACAGAAAGACTGGAACTGAAAGCAAACACATGTCTAGAAGCACCTCCACTTCCCAGATCCATATCTGAGGTAAATTCTACCTGTCTTTGTCTAGCTTAAAAATAAAAGGAATTTCTTATTTTATGAGGTTTTTTTTTTTAAGTATGCCCATACACATTTTGGGGATTTTAATGTGTGGATTCCACAAGTTATCTAAAGAATACTTTCAGCTCATTAAAATAGCCAAGAAGTCTCTAAGATTTTATTCTTTGTACATCCACTTACGGATGCTGATGGAGACTGAATATTTGGCTAGATGAACACTTCATCTGTGTTGGTAATTTTGTCTTATGTTTGAAGAACTGAAAGAAACACATATATTCTGAGAGGGTTTTATATAGAATTTCTTCTGCTTCAACTTTCATTTTACTCTTTTCAGCCTGGTCTTTCATAATCTCAATTTCTAATTGAGGAGCAAATGTTGCTTGCACAGAAAAAAAAGCACTTTCCTATGGAACTTGTGGAAATGTTTTGTTTTTTTTTTTTTTTATATACTAGCTACTCTTCAGGTACACACACACAAAAAAAGCGCCAAACTAAAATTTGGTAGGATTGTCACTCCATCACGTCAAACTCCAAGTGTAATAGAAAACTGGGCTGCTGTTGCATGCTGCAGTCCTCCACCCCTCTCGTCTTTAGTTTCTAACTCAGCTTTTCCATGCTTAAATAGTCACATATCTGAGTACTTCCCTTCTGCAGAGATACCTGCTAATGGATGCTCTTCACTCTGCACCATTCTTCCTTAAAGGAGGAAAGCCGCTGTCTACAGCAACATCCACTTCCTCCGTGGTAAGGTTGGGTTGCTGTTTGTGTATGCCTAGATGGACAGGTGTGGTAGTGCAGCTGTGGACTAGTTTCTAGGTATATCCACTAAATAGCATTTCTGCAGTAGCTTTAGCTTTATTTGTAACCGTGTACACAGTCTAAACTTGTTGAATATCTAAAATCTCAAGTTTATTAAATGCATTTCAGTGTACGCCATGGAAAATAATAACCAAGAGCGTGTTGTGGTTTGTTTGTTTCTTTTTTTGTCTGCAAACTGTGTATTCAGACCTCAAGGCAGCAAGATTCTTCAGGACAAGGGCTAGCTGCTACATCAAATGAGCAAAGAAGAGACTCTAGATCAACTGTGTTCCGTATTCCTGAGTTTAAGTGGTCACTGATGCATCAGCGCTTGCTCACAGACTTACTCTTTTCCATCGAAACAGATATACAGATGTGGAGAAGGTAAATTTTTGTGCTTTATAGGGAATGGTCTAGACTGACTGAGATGTTGTTGAAACTGCATCAGAGTCACTCTGACTTCACTGCTATTTTACTTGCTGTTCATTAGCTTTACTGATTTTGTGACCTATACACAAATTTTCTCAGATTTTTTTGGAAGACTCTTTACATAAATTTTGACTGAAATCCTGGCTACGTTTAACTCTTGGTGTTAATTTTTATTGGACCATGATTTTCATGTTCCTGATTCATGTAGAGTCCTACATCATTTCTAAGTGTGGGCTGAAAAATAATAAACTATCCCACATAGTATTTATTCCTTCCGTATTTACACACACTTATGCTTCTGCTTCGATAGGGTTCTGGGTATGCAGAGATGTCCTATGCATTTAAAAATTAATTTGCAATAGGGATATTGAATGTAATTATCAAGATGAATTTAGTGGGAAAAAAGGAAACTTCAAAAATATGGGTAATTCTGCATTTTAACGTGAAGATTTAGTAACTTCAGTAAGAGTAGTGTCTATTATTAGCTTGTAGTAGTGAATGTCAAATTTAAATTGAACCGTATAGTAGTACTGACCCGATAAAAAGCCATGTGAGGATGAAGAAATAGGGTCTTTAAGTGACTGAACCAATTTTAAACTGAGCTGAAGTTTTTGTCTGACTCTTAGTTTTTAGGATGTGATTAAATTAACTTCTCATCAGATATAGCTAAAATATATTTTTAGTTTAGGTTCTGTTTTGAAAATCTATTTCTGTGTTTAACAGGATTTAGATTTTTGTTTTGTTCATTTTTAATTTCTCTAAAAAGCCTTTAGCGTTTGCTTTATACACTCCAGGAAATTATTGTATTGCCTGATGCAGCGACTTTTGCTATAGCAAGTAATCATAGACTAGCCTATAATAGATCTTTATCCAAATGATGATTAATGCACATCCTCATGTTTTTAGCAAGTTATGATCTGGAGAGGTTTAAGAACAGAAAGGGAGGTTAGTATTAGATTTAGATTAAGGTACATCAGTGGACCCTTACAGTCATGTGTTGTTTGCTGCCCCACTGCTAACTCTCTGGTTTTAATTTTATGAAAGCATGAAAATGCTAAAATACCACAAAAATAAAGCTGTATTCTGGGTTATTTTTTTTGGACAGCCATTCTACCAAAACTGTGATGGACTTTGTGAATAGCAGTGACAATGTCGTATTTGTGCACAACACAATTCACCTCATCTCTCAAGTGATGGACAACATGATCATGGCTTGTGGTGGTATCTTGCCATTGCTTTCTGCTGCCACATCAGCTACTGTAAGAAACTTCATTTTTATTTGACAATCTTCTCTTGGGGGAGAATGTCTTTCTTTATGCACTGTATTAACTATTACATCTGTCCTGTCGGGAAAACAGGAATGCACGTGTGATATTTCCACAAGGATCTCTTCCCTCCCTTGGCTACCTCTGTGCTTTCCCTAAGATAAATTGGGTGCCTGCCCTCTTTGCCTGAAGACATAAAAAGAAGCTGCTCTGCTTCATTATCCCACAGTGGTCTGGAGTGGGATTGAATCCCAATACTAACGATCGCTCCTAGAATATGACTGATTAGTACTGTTGAATGTGACTGATTGTGACTTCCAGCATGTGTTTTTCTTCATCGAAGTTGTAGGCACATCACCTTTGTGAAGAAGTAAATGTTGTTTTCATTTTTTTTCTATATAGCATGAATTGGAGAATATTGAGCCAACTCAAGGACTTTCAGTAGAAGCGTCTTTAACATTTCTCCAGAGGTTAATCAACCTTGTGGATGTGCTGATTTTTGCAAGCTCTCTTGGTTTCACTGAAATTGAGTCAGAGAAAAATATGTCGTCTGGAGGAGTTCTGCGACAATGTCTTCGTCTAGGTGAGCCGTTTAACCACTCAATGAGCATAGGAGCTTGCTGTTGCTAAATAGTTAGCAATTGTTAGCTTTATTTTTTTCTCTGTCCTTTTTTTTGTTAAATCAAGATTAAATTTAGTTAAAGCAGCATTGGGGTCTTTTACTATTTTACTATTACTATATTCTGCAGTGCATATACATGGGGTTCTTCTCCGCTTTAAAAATTTTTAAAAAGTAAATTTATTACGTTTGGTAGCCTGACTTTTGTGGAGGTAGGTTTTCATTTTATCCATGAAGATACTTCTTTTGCCAAAGTTACCCGAGTAGTTAAGGCTTTAAGAAAAAGAAATCTTGTACTGTATGCAAAAACACGAACCTTTACAATATGTAGAGAAGAGATTACATCTTGAGGGTCAGTAGGTGAAGGGATGGTGAAAACTAGAGATGTAAATTTCTGAAGAGCAGTGTTCAAACTGGGCAGCAGTTCTATCCACTGTTGGAGTCTTTTCACATCGAATTGGATTGAGAGCAGTCCTTACTTAAATTAATGACTGTTCTGGAAATGACAGCGTAGGACGTCATAACTGGGCTCACTTAGTTAATGCAGGAGGAGAGTATTCATACTAGTTGCATGCTGTAAGACTTTTTATAATGAAAAGTTTAATTTGCATGAGTGCCAGAGCAGCTCAGAGCCTCAACAGTAACTAGCCTTCCTCTCCCTTTCTAGGCAATTAAAACTTTGTGCAGGTAGAACAAGATTTATGGGATGCAAACAGGTATAGAGGTGGGGTAGTTCTTTTTTCCTTTGAAAATAATATTAGAAGATGAAACAGGTACAATTTGCGAAGCCGAAAAAAATAAATCGTGTAACTCCAGAACATGTAGTCCAAGAGTAACAGAGACCTGTGAAGCAAACATTTGTTTCACAGTGTATTACTTGTCTTTCTTCCTTACTAGCCTGTGACATTTAGCCGTCTTCACCCTCCCCACCCCATGGTTGTATGCATGGTAAAATTCCAATGAGGGACGCTAACTTTGAAGTATCCATTAGATCTAGCATACTTGTAACAGTTTAATATTAATTGTTAGTTGTTAAAGAATTTTAAGCATTGTTTTCAACTATTTTAAATGTATGCAAACGAAATTTTACAGATGTGCTTAAACTTTTTAGTTTAAGTGCTCAACAGAGATGTATTATCCATCTCTGTAAAGGATATAGACAGTTCTATTTCCCGGACTAATTGTTAACACTTCTTTTTCTTTCAAGTATGTGCGGTAGCAGTAAGAAATTGCTTGGAGTGCCAGCAGCATGTGCAGATGAAGCCTATTGGAGACACTGCGAAGAACCAAAAAACAGTGCAGGGCTTTACAGGAGCAGGAAAGTCTGCAGCAAAGGCAAGTATAAGACCACAGTCAGGAACGTGGACGTCAGTAATTATTACTCTGTACAGAGAGCTAAGTTTTTAAATTTATACCTGCACCACTGGTACTTTAATCGAGCTGAAGAGCATGAACACTGGAAATCCTTAAGTAGTGTTTCCAAAATGTGAGTTTAACACGTATTTAACCTTCCAAGGTAAAACAAATCTGTCACAAGAATTGGTCAGATTTTTTTTTTCTTTAAAGATGAAATGCGTATCTCATCCCTAGAGCTCTCTTTATAAAAATATGATGTACAGTGAGTGATTGTATATACTTAATTATTCTTGGTAGAATGCTTTTAAAACAGAATCTGAAAAGGTGGTTGGTTGGTTTGTTTTTCAATAGAGTCCAGTGGACATTGTGACTGGTGGCATTTCTCCAATACGAGACCACGACAGGCTTCTGCAGGACATGGATATTAATCGACTTCGAGCAGTAGTGTTCAGAGATATAGTGAGTTACAAATAATGGTGTTTTCTTTCTAGCTAGATTGCTGCATGTATCTGTTGAATGCTTGCTATGTGTTACGCAGTTTGGCTAAATTGAATTTACAAAAACTGAACGCTGCTTACAGTAATTAGGAACTTGTAACACGACGCAGCTGTTGTAGTGTTGGAGATTGGAAAGAGGGAGAGGTGAAAATCGCTCCTTGTTCATCAGGCTCTTTGGTGTGTTCCTAAGAACTGATTCTCCTGGTTCTCTCTATGCCTATTGTATATTAAATACGTTATGTTTAGTACAAATATATACTTTCACGTGCTGTACATAGACCAACTGTTTATGTATACCATGATCATAAAGATGTTTATGTATACTTTTTGAAAAATGAATATCTTTGTAGCCAATTAGAAATTAGAGGTCATCTCTAATTCCTTTACTTCCCCTCAGAGGAACCAATTTGTGTGTAAATATGCATATGTTTTTTAGTCTTGAATTGACTAAAAATACCTTTGCCCTATGTCAGCAACTTTCTAGCTGATATTGAGGAAATTGAGATTGATTGCTGAAAAAAACACCTCTGTAAGCAGATACAGGAGCTATAATGGCTATGAGTCATTGGTGGCCGCAAGCTTGGACACTATAACTTATTTTACAGTAATTGGACTATTTAGCAAGTATAATGATTTACACAGTGACTTTTGTTCTGTCCAGAATGGTGAAGGATCTTTGAGTTTTATCTTCACAGCAATTACTGATTGAAGCAAGCATCTTTCAGCCCCTACTTCAGTATCAGCGTGCAAAGGAGTAAAAGGAAGTGAATCTTCCATACTGGTGGCAATTAAATAATCACAGAATGGTTTGGGTTGCAAGGGACCTTAAAGATACGTAGTTCTGACCCCCCTGCCATGGGCAGGGATAACTTCAACTAGATCAGATTGCTCAAGGACCCCTCCAACCTGGTCTTGAACACTTCCAAGGAGGGTTCATCCACAACCTTTCTATGCAATGTTCAAAATCAGGAACATTTGGTACACTCACTTTTTCTTATAAATCCCCGACAACATATACACACAACCTCTGAGGTTTTTTTGGCATCTAATCCATCAGCTTTTTGTTTTACAAATAAATATAAAATGACGCAGAAACTCTGCTTTTTGGCTACTGTGTTGAGCTGTGGTGAAAAAGTAGACTTTAAAAGATCTGTTTTGGAATAGTTTTTAGCTGAGCTGCTTATACTTGCTTCTAAATATTTTATATTGGATTTGCATACAGTTTCTTACATTGTGTTCAGCACATGGGATTGATGGCGTGATTTGAACCTGCATAGGAGGAACTCGGATGGATTCCACTAAACCACCAGTAGTAGTACTTCCAGTAGTATATAAACTTTATTCCAAGGAGCTCTACAAACACAGCAGAAAGAATAAGACAGGTGTAGCGCTAATTCACTGGATCACAACTTTATTAAGTACAGTTAGAAACTGTCTTGCAAAAATTTATCTAGCAAGAAAATTCCTTATAATCCTTACCGTTGTAGGGGGCTTTTATCGATCTTGCATTGTGGTTGCCTGATGTTAACCTGTTGGTGGCTTACTGTTTCTGTCTTGTTCTATGGCAGTTAAGAATTTGGGTTGAGCTGAGGGGAATAGAGATTGTATTTTCAGTGTATTTTTCAGATAGGATCCAGCTATGTTATCTAGCTCTTAGTAGAGAACTTCTCAAATCCTTCTCCCGGTATAGCTTATTAATGAATTCTTCATGGAATGTGGGGCTACAACAGGCACTACAGTCATGATAAAGTGAGCTTTGGGGCTTAACTTACTTTCTTGAAGTGCTCAGAAGGTAGAATTGAATGCTACTTGAGTCCTTACGTAAATGAGGGGAAAGAAACCACCTAAATCATTTTCCCTTACTGATTGGTCAGTGAGGATCCAAATATTCAGTTCTTCTGTGATTCCGAAGTGTACAAAGTTTTCCTTCAACAGCCAAAGGGGACAGGCTTGGGCTAAATCATGTTTAGTCAGATCTGAGATGTGACTCTTTCCTCTGTTTCTCTAGGAGTGACTGAGTACTCTGGGGAGGCACTTGGCATAGTTCATATTAAGATCAATTTTTAACATTTTTCTTAAAATCTCTTCATAAAGTGACATCCGTAACGCAAATGCATATTTGCCGATTCTTATTTAAATTGTACATAAGTGCAGTACATCCACCTGGACAATCTGATGATGAAATAAATCCTTAACACCGGAATTTGTTCCACTTCCTTCATTAATATGTAATAGTTTGTAAGCGCTTTTACAGTTTGGTTGAGTATGCGTGCCTGGCTGTAGTTGTACTTCACAGCAAGTGCTGCTAATACCTTGGCACATTTGAGGAAACACCTGGAAATAAATAAAGGGCACCTAGTCCCTGCACTAATTTGAAGCATGTAGTCAAAGCACACAACCTTAGTCCAAGTTGTCATATTTATAAATGAAAAATGAAAGGATTAGTGCCACTTGAAAACAATTGCTGTATTCCCCAGCTTTACAGGAGAGACAAACTGTGACTAGAGAATATTGTTCTTCTATTGTTGACATATCAGCTTACTCTGGGTCTGTTTATGGTAGTGCTGGGCATACTTTATCGAAAAATAAACATGCTGCTGAAATTGTAATGGAAAAATCTGTGTGTCCCTTTCTTTTTTTTTTTGTTTACAGGAGGATAGTAAACAGGCTCAGTTTTTGGCTTTGGCTGTCGTGTATTTTATTTCTGTGCTCATGGTTTCAAAATACAGAGATATACTGGAACCCCAGAATGAAAGACGACCAGCAAACCATAGCCAGTCATTCAAGGAATCAGAGAATGGAAATAAGGAAACTTGTGCTACAGGTGAACTGTTAATTATTTGGCAAAAATGAAATAACATGGTTTATGCGTCTTAAAATTCTGTAGAAGTCCATGTGAAATTGTGTAGAAATATCTGCATTTTAATCAGCTAAGTAAACAGCTTTATGGCATTCAATTTGCCTCAGTATTTGTGTGTATCATCTGAGAAGAACCTAATCTGTATGTCGATTTTGCTGTGTAGAGGTGGTTAGTCTCACTGAAGTAGCTAAGTGTTCACAAATGCTTGTTGCAGAAACATTGACTATTTTGTGTAAGGTTAAGTATGCGTAAGCACAGACCGGCAGCTTTTTGTTTCTACTACCTTCTTTAGGACAATCAATTAATCCTCACTCTTTGACCGCTGAGTCAGTATCTTCTATTTCTTTGTCTTCTTGGATGTTAAAACTCTTCAAGCTTCTTGGAAATTAGAAGGAAATTATTATGTTCTAAGTTTCCTATGAAATACTTGGAGATAATATTAAATCTCTTAGTAGGCAAGAAGAAATACTTAGAGCTGTGTTATTTCACTTGTCACCTATTGGCGCTACTTCCTTAGGAGCGATGTGGTCAATTCAGCTCTGTTAATAATGAACTTAAAATGTGTTTTCTGTTTTGGTAGGAACAGATACGGAAAACCCTGCTGCTCTTGGTGCTTTGCCCTCCACTGAAGATTCAGAAAGTACAGCATCTGTACAAAGAAGGGATTCTGGTCTTGGGGAGGAACCGGCTTCAGGACAAACACACACTTCTGGTAGTGTAGCTGAAGCAGGACCCTTGAATGTCAGTGCAGGTCCAGATGCGGTCAGTGAAGTACTATGCACGCTCTCCCTAGAAGTCAATAAATCTCAGGAGAACAGAAGTGAGACAGGAACTGAGGACAGTAAGCCTGCAGCTTCTGTGCCAGCTGCAAAAAATGTCAATGTAAAGGACATCTTGAGAAGCTTGGTAAGCACACCAGCTGGTGGGACTGCAGTGGATGCTGCTCTTCTGCCACCAACCTTCCTTGGAGTTCTTGGCGATGGAGCTGCTGAGCAGCCTGTACAGTTCCATTCCTTTGACAGGTAATGTAACTTCTAAAATATTTGGGCTATTTCATTTTGCTTAAGAAATCTGTAAGTAGCAGAAAAATCCACACCTCGGTTTGCCAGATCTCACGTGCAGCTTACTTCATATAATCAAGATGCTTTAAAATACAAGGAGAACCTTTATAACAGCTTTTAACATTTTGTTATATTAATAAATATCTGCCTTTCTTAATACTTAAATGCTACAGTGGATTTGAAGTGGAGTATTCCTGCTTTGTTTCTTTCTTTTCCTTTTAGATTGAAGTCCCTCTTTCCTGATAATTTTAGTGTCCACTCTGTGTCAGCCTCATTATCTCCATATCTTTTCCCAAGTATAGTAGACCACATTGTCTTTTACTATGTTTGCGAACTTTCACCTCTCTGGGATTCCCCAAAACAACAAAGGAAATAAAGAATGACACCAAGAATCTCTAGAGCCCTTCCCGCCTCTAGAAAAGCCTTAGTCATTCCTTCAGGAATCCTCCAGTCAACCTGGAGCAAGGGGATCCCTTGTTCCTGTACCAGTATCTGACCCTCTGCTGCTTTCTGAATTTCCTCCGGCTCTGATGGCTTTGCAGTGAGCTGTCTTGCTCAAACAAGCAGACTAGGTGACCCAAGAAAGGAGAGCAGCTCTGCCAGGGGCGTGGATGCAGCTGTCACAACGTGTCTTCTCAACTCCGATTGCCGTATCACTCATGGAAGGAGAGATGGTGGTGGTTGTCTGGCTAGATTAGACACAGATCGTGTATACTAGCGTTTGGCCCCCTCGCTCTTGTCTCGAAGTAGATACTGCCTTCTGCTCGTGACGCTAAACAGCAGGACTTGTTTTAGGAGCGGTAGGAGGGTGGAGTGAGAGGGTGAACATTGGGAGGAGGACACTGAATTAGAACTTGTAGCGCCTCTCTCCCTGCTGCTGCCCAAGTGTTTTTAGCTCTTCCCCACTGAGGCCTCTCATTGCTCTTTAGAGCAAGTGGGCAGTCCGCGTGAAATAGCATAATGGTGTAGTCTGTGACTCATGTTTTTTATCAGGAACCTCTTTCTGTTCATTGCTGAGTGGTATAAATTTAAACCATCAAAACCGTTTGTCTGGAGGTATGGTGCGGAAGTGCATATTGCATTTGGGAATTACTTTTTAGCTACTAAAACTGAAGGTTTGTGCTGCCTGTGCAAGTCTGAGCTGAATTGGTGTAATCAAGTAAGTGGGTGCTGCAGTCCTGATATCTGACATGGGTAGATTACACCTACAAAACCACCTCATCAGAGGAAACTGCGATTTAATTTGATAACATGCACGCTGACGAAATACCGGGCATTGGCAGCAGCCCTTCAGTCACTTGCGTTTTGGTTCTTTTTTCTGTATAGTTACAAAATGACTCAAATAATGAAAAATCAAACAAACAAACAAAAAACAAACCAACCCATGTGTTTTATAAAGCAAGTCATTGAAAAGTTGTACCTGCTGTTCTGCTTTCCCTTCTCCAGTGCTGCGCTGTCCCAGATGGACTCCTCTCCTTCTCGCACCTCTGAAGTGCCAGCCCTTTGTAACCCCAGCTCTCAACATTCTCTCTTAAACTGGAGACGTAATTAATATGTCAGATATTGAAAGGAAGCTAGGCTGGTGAAGGAATAAGTACGGAGGCTCTATGTACAGGAATGCGTGGACTGAAGCAGTAGACAGCACCGTGCTTGTGTTGGAAGAGGTTTTGTAGGGGTTTGTGTAGCTATCTGGGCTGCTCCACAGCGATAGCTTGCGGGTATTAATTACTGTCCTATGAGTTTTTGCTTAGCGGGTGGGGCTGAACGTGTGAGGAAAAGGTCATGAACTGGTACAAAATATTTTGTCCTTCGGCAGTTGCACGCGACCTCAGCTTGTCAGCGGCTCTGTCTTTCTAGGTGGCTTAATTTTTCATTTCCTTGCTTTTGTGGGTGTGTCAGGTAGACAGAAGTGTGCTTAATGATGTAGAAGTCTTCCCTCTGGTCAGTTATCATCTGGTATTGACGTGCACAATCTTGCATCTATGGTGCATACATTGATCTATGATAAGATATGTTGCTAATTGGCTAATAAATCAGTTAATCAGAATAACTGTGTATATGAAACATTTATATTGAAAATTACATAGGCAGGAAAGTTTCATGACCGCTTGAAGGTGACTGTATCTTTATTTACTGCTCAAAATACAGGTTAATGGTCTGAAACAACACCTAACGACAACAGCAGGAAGGAATTGTACCAGGGAAAGGAAAAAGTTTTTACATAAACTGTAGTAGGGTTGGAAATAGCTCTTATCTCTGGTGTAGACAAAAATACTAAGGTACGTGGAGAAAGTTTGGAAAAACAGGCTTTGGGGTGCTCTCATATTTTCTCCGTCTGGTTTACATTTAATATATTGTTAGATGGCAAACTAACTGTGAGTTAACTTTCTTTTTTTTTCCTTTTTAAAGACACTTTGTTAGAAGTTGTTCCCATGTAGCAGTTTACCAGCGGGGTATATCTGGGAATTTCAAAGCACCTCTCTGATCCTGCATTTATCTGAGGAATGCTCTGTCAGAAATCAAAACTCTCCTCATATCTTAAGGATTATCAACTTCCCAGCCATAGCTGGAGAGTATACAGCAACAGCTATGTGAGTGCAACGTTACTGAAAGGCTGCCAGGTCGCGAGCCTTTGCAAACAGCTAGGTGTACGGGTTCATTCCCATGCCAAAAGTCTTCCCCTTATCTTACGCGAAGATACCATCGTGTGATTAGTGGGTGCCAGGGGTTTATCATGATAAAGTTCAAGATTTGCATTGGCTTCTTCCCAAGATCCGCAGGGACATGAATTAATGGTCTAATTGCAGCATGTCCTAAAACAGCAATTTTGTTATTTAGTAGTAATCTTGTAGAAGTGGGGAGTGAAAGGGAGGTTTGGGCTAATGCAAACAACTTTAAATAAAAGAGAAATAAAACCCCCCAATGTTTAGGATTAAAAAAAAAAGTTGACATTCCTCTTCAGTTACTCTAATAAAAGCCATAACCTATCACTTGCCGTTTTTACTGTGCAATTTAAAATAAAACCTTGGTCTCTCCTGGCTTCTACTGCTCTTTATGGAAACATTCAATAATCATATCATTATAGGAAGCTGATGCAGAGGGTCCAGAGAAATATAGGCTCTTAAATCAGTCTTGTTCCATAGAGCTTAAATCTGCGGCTGTGCTGTAGCTACAGAGCAGATATGTTAATAAGCTTGTTTATCTTTTTGGAACATCATCTGTAAGATGCTTAGTTTGGCTGGGGCTGTGTTTACACATTTGTCACTCAGCGGCGTGCATGTGCCTTTGTAACACTTAGTTGGGGTATTCCAGTTAAATTTAATAAAGGCCCCTTTTTTTATATGGAACCAATACATTTTTGATTTCATTGATTTGGCCCTCAAATGTAGAAAGAATAAACTTGTCGTTGACAAGATTAAGTCTGCCAGGTACAGATAGAGGCAGGCTGTGGAAATGGGGAGTCTGTAGATGGAGGCGCATAAGCTGTGGTGAGAAGTTCAGCGCTCTTGGCACAGCAACAATCTGCATTCTGTAGGGATTGAAGAAGCAAACTGTTTGAAGTCGTCTTCCTGTCAAGCTGATTTTAAAGTTCCATAACAAAACTGATTGTATTCTTTCTATCATCTCTTTACCCTCACCTCCCTCTGATCTCTCATGGTTTTTGAGAGTCTCTTATTCTTCCTTTCTGCTTGGACATTTCAAGAGGGACATAAGAGAATAGGTATTATCTACGGACAGCAGAGCTCAGAGAATGACACTGGCGTGGCAGGCTGCTTTCCTTGCTCTCAAGTAGAGGTAAAAACAAGTCTCTGATCCCCTTTATTGGTCTTTTGCTCCTTGCATGGGAGCCTTGCAGCGGACGCCGTTCTGGTAGCCTGGAACAAGGCTAACTTCTTTTGGGTTTTGAATTAAAACTGTTACCCCATAGGGCAACAGACAAACTGTCACCTGTGTTGCTGTTCACTAAAAAATGGCATGCTAATAATTCAATCTGTATAAATTCCTGTATGTCAGGAGGAATTGGAGCTCATGTAAGTATTTTTAAATTATAGTGAGGTCATCAGTTTGGCCTGGCCCGTGTTGTATTAGGAATATTTGACTTGCACCCAAGGAACATTTGTAACTCTAGATATATTTAAAATTAATTGCAGACGTGCCGACTTGAAAAAAAAAAAGGAAAATACACTCAAAATTTAGGAAATATTTATAGATATTTGTATCTTTATATTGAAACAGAAGAATCAGTGATCTGAAACAAGAAAGCTTTCAATAAGTAAATCCTTATAGAGTTTGGCAGAATAGATCATTATTGTGTAAGCCTTTGTCTGTGATGGAAGTCAGTGTTCAGCTCAGTGGTCTGTGCTCATTCAGCGGTGAATAATTCTCTGCAACACGAAGGCTTCTTACACTTCAGCATAATTGGGACTAATAACACACTGACCTTGTGGCTAAGATGTATTTATGGTGGCTAGTTCTCACTATGCCTGACCTACGTTTATAAGTTCATGTGTTGTAAATTCCTCCTTTAAACCTTAAATATTTTATTTAAAACTAAAAAAAAATCAAACATCTAATAAAGTCACGTAAATGAGGCAACTAAACTATCATTTTTACCTTAGTGCTTGAAGTCCACTTGAAATGCACCTTAAGAATATTTTTTTTTCTGCCATTCTTCCAGTTTATTTTATTTCTTCTCTACCTGAATATTTTGATAATGGATGTTATAATACACAAATATAACCCCAAAGTATAGTTAAGTGAAATGGTGCGATCGTGTGAACATTAAGGAGTAAAATGTATTGATGGTTGTCTTCCACGTGACAACATCCCTACCCACGGGTGAGGTCGCTTAGTGTAAGTTGTCGTTCTGATGAAATTAATGCGTGGTTAAAGATGTGTTTTAAAGTGTATTGTTTTTTGTAGAACTGAGGAAATATAGTGTAAGACCAGCTATTGATGAATATTTTGTTCACATGTGTAGCTGTATTTAACTTTTTAAGAAATGCATGTCAGTTTAGCTACAAAGGACTTACCTGTGTACTGTTTAAAAGCAAGTGCCCTGTTACTTGGGAGAAGTTCAAAGCACGTTAATTTTTAAGACACTTCTGACAAATTGACCTGGTTTAATAATGTGCTAAACACTCCATGTTTCCACATAGTTTATTTGCTCCAATATTTAATCTTGATTTTCCATTCTTTCTGCTGGTTGCATTCATTTTACTTATATTAGCATTTAAATAATCTTTTGAAAGAAGAACGCAAAGGAACATTGATGGTTAATGGCAAATATTATGGTTTGAACCTGGTTGCATTTCTACCTAAATATTGGGAGAAAACATCATATTTACTACACAAAGAAGGAAAAACGTGGTAATTTCAGAAGGACATAAACATGACCCAATGTTTATGCTTCAAATATCTTTGTTTGCTTTCTAGTATGTGGTAAATATGAATATGCATGGGATTGCTGGGCAGTACTTTGACACCTTGAAGAAGGCCTAGAAATGGAAGCTTCTAAAAGCAATCCTGCAAGTGTAACGTTGGTTGCGCTATTGAAAGGGAAAACACGTATAGTAGTAACCACGACGTTACAAACAGTGCAGCGAGAGGCATAGCTAGACAGTAATTTTAAGGTGCTTCAATGTTTTGGTTTGTTGTTCTTGGAATATTTTAAGGATTTTTTTTTTGAATCAGGTCACGGCAATTGAGCAGAGGACAGAGAGAAAGTACATTCAGGATTTGGGGTTTCTTTACATCACATTTTTGGACAGTATCTAGTGCTGCTTTTGGCTGTATACTTCCGATTGACGCAGCTGTCAGGAGAGGGACCTTCCTTCCTCACTGGAAATGCTGTTTATTTTATTTTAGCTGGAAAAATTGGAATAATTTCAGTTGGCTGTTGAAGATCACTATCTAAAATAAACGCTGTTCAGAACTAGTCTGAGGCTAGAAAACAGCTTTATGTATGGGGAGTTGTTCAAAGCCTCTGTGTTTTTTTTCCAAGGTTCAGATTTCTTAACACGAAGCAGCAATTTCTCAGCCCCTATATAGATATATATATATATGTTCAGCCTTTATATATTTATATATTTAGCGTTTTACCTTGCTGAATAGTTTTGGAGCACAGCTGAAGTCTTTGGCTGTGGTGCATCATGAACTCTTGAGTCCTTAAGCAAGCTTGTGACAGAGGGCATCAAGATCTAACACAACCTTTAAACGTGGGAATTATTGTAGAATTTATGAACTTTAAAAATTTTTTTTTAAATTTTTTCAGCTAAAAGCTAAAAGTTTGGTTTTTTTCGGTGGGATATGCTAAACAACCTAAGTTTCTCAGAAAACTTTGTGATAGTGTCTCTTGCTCAAAGCCTGTGGTGTCTGTGTCTGGAATATGGTTGTGCACACCCATGTGGACTGCTTATAAGGCAGCAGACATTCATCTGTATTTTGAAGTCTGAAACCTGTCCTTTTTTCTTATTTTTATTCCTTCAAAGCAAAAGGAATGATGTTGGATAATTTTTCAAAAAGCTCTGCTTTGCAGCTGTGTGTTAGTGCCATGTTTCTGGTGCTGTTAATTGAGTATCTTCCTTAAAGTAAATGCCATTGCTAGATACTAAATATTACAATGGGAGTGTTAGAATAGAATTCCTTTTTTATGTAGTTTATGGGAAGTAAGTACTGAAGAAGAGAGTAGCAGCTGTACTTGTATTCCCAAACTTGTACAGATTGGAAGGTCAGAAAGGTATGCAGAAGATCTTAAAAGGCAGAAGGGTCTGTTGTGGTCATTTATGGTCTGTGGCAGCCTGGGGTGGGGTTGGGGGGAAGTCTGATTCCTTTGCTTGAAAGCTCCTCACCTTGGGTAGCTGTAGAGCCTGGCAACTTGCTGAAACCACCCCCTCAGTGAGACTACACTTAAGCACGCTCAGGGTCAGTAGGAGTTTACAGGAAGGAATGATAATATATGGTGGTGTGTCAGAAACAGCACAGAAAAATGGAAGACTGTTGTAGCTGGGATTTTTTCCTGTGTGTTAAGGTGCCAGCCCCATCGGCACACCGGCTTCCTTGCTCCTGTGCAGGTCCGGAAAGGTTACTTGTCCTGTGGGGAGCTTCTTGTAGTAGTGCTAAAAATTACTCGTGTTCTAAAATTCCTCCTTGATCCTTCCAGCATGTTGTTTTCTGTGATTTTATCTGAGAGGGGGTGGTTCTAATATATAAAATGAGTCCAAGTTCAGCCACTTAATTTGTAACAAGATGTGAATCTGGCTCTTCATGACTTAAAATACCACCTGTTGAGTAGTTCCTGGGGCTCTTAGTAGAGTCAGAGAGTAGGATCAGTAGTGTTTGTAGGCATTCAGAGGACACAGCCACTCTGATCTGATGTTTTGATAGATTTCTAATCGCCTTCAAGCCCTGGAAATAAAAAACTTCTCTAGAAGTTTTATTTTTACCCTCAACGTAATTTGGTGTTTTCCAATTTAAAATTAATTACATTAGTGATGTGTTTTGAACAGATATTGCCTATAGGCGCACAATTGCGATCTACACATGCACCAACATTTGTCATTAAACGTTCTACTATGGCATTCACCTGGCATCCAGTATAATCATTTGTGTATTACTTAGCAGCAAATGGTTAATTGTTTCTGAAACTTAGTGGGTGTGCAAAGAAGTATTTCCAGCTCATGCACTAGAATCTCAGAGAATCTACATGAATAGACATGTATTTGCAATATGTCTGTTTGATTAGAGTTTAACGTTATTGATCAATATTTCTTGAATTGGATAGCTATACAGTAAAAGAATTTAAAATCTGGAAAGGAGCACACCTGGATTTTGGTGCTGGATCATGAATGTCGGAGAAATGTCCAGAAGTTTACTATGTGTGGGTGCATCTTCTACTCAGTAAACTTGTATTAATTTCCCAGCCCATTTTAGGTATTTGAATGTGTATTACAGAATAGTAGTCACCGTTTCCAGACAGTGAAATGTCACAGAACCTTGAGTGAAAGATTCCCTTCTTATTCCTGGGCGATGCAAACCAGTTGGTAATGTGGCTATAATTTAGAAGATAGTCTAAATAGATGGATTTTTTTTAGTGCATTGTTCATGTTTTGGGGAAACTGGCATGAACACGCAAGCAAAATTCATGGTTTAGGCACAATGTGTTGACTTGGGGCTCAGGTGTTGTTCCTTGTATTTTTTTCGTGTATAGTTAACATTAGCAGTCACCCTTATAATGATATGACATCCACTGCCTCCAACGATGGTGCCTGCCTACTTCTGCCATTAAGGAGGGTTGATTTAATCAGTAATGTGATCTAGCTTCTGTGGCAACCTTTGGACTTAAGAAGGGAGTCAAATACAGTCCTTTTTTTCCCCATTCTAGCAAGAACTGTTTTAGAAACGTTTGATGGAACTTATTTGGTGGTTGTTATCACACCTGAATTTGGGTCAGGTTTCTAACTTTATTTATAAAATGAATATTTTAAAGCTATTAAGGGAATACTTTCAGTGTGTAGTTATAGTACCGTCAACAAAAGATGTGATTAAATAAATTGAATGTTGAAGACTTTCGGCTTACAGTTAACACCAGGTAATTAAAAGTAAGCGCTGCTGTGGGAGTGCATTATATATCAGCTGTACTCTTTACCTCATTAGCTGGGTTTTTGCATGTTTATGGAGCTAACTTGCAATTAAAAATGCCTTTAACGTGTGCTTAACAAGGCTTTTTAGGTATTTGGAATAAAGCACTACAATTTAATTGAAATTGGTATAGCATAAATAGATGTCTTAGTAACATGTGAGATAAATCTCTGTGCCTAACGTGTCACTTTGCATCTTTTCCTCTTGTGTAACCTTTAATGGGGACTGTAAGGCCAACCATTTAACTTCTGTAAGAGATGGAGATTCTCTTTAACTCCAGAGAATGTTTGACTCGTTATACAAAATCTAATTGACAAGACACGCTCAAATTCGTGCCTCAGCCTTATTTTTAAGAAGTGTGCATGTTTATACGTGCATGCAGATAAACGTTAGTACGTTTTTAGCTATAGTATTTCCTTCTTCAGTTAGTCTTCTGTTCTGCTTTAGAATATCAAAAGTGGTGTACTGTCAAAGCAACCTTCGATGCTGATCATTTATCTTAACATTTTCATTTTGAATAATGTGATATATTTTGTAAATAGTTGCCTGAAGTGCAAAACCAAATCTTAGTGATACTAAGGTGAAAAGGAAACCCTACTTGCAGATGGCTTATCCCGCTGGTCTTCTAACTGTGTGCTTGTTTGTCAGGGATTTTGCGGAAGTGGATGAGATATTAAAGCGTACATAAAAACTAAAGAAGGGTGAAGCCTCCTTAAGGTTAAGGTAGATTGCCAGAGATGATGGAAAAAATAAAAATAAGAAAGGAACTATACTTTGGCAGGGCATAGAAGTGTATGTGCTAGATACGTAAACAAGGATCATGAGGTGTGAGACTTCATCCAGTGGTATTTACTAACTTTTTGTCTTCATCTAGGAGCGTCGTTGTACCACCGAAGAAATCAACCATTTTGTCTTCTGCAGCTGCTGTGGGCATTCCTACAAATGCCGTCAGTGTGGTTTCCTCTTTAGATTCAGCCCAAGCCCCAGATGTGTCAGGAGACTCTCCCGGTAAGTAAGGTTAAATTAAATAACTTAAATCCCAACTCTGAATACAAATGAACGAGTTTTTCTTACATGTTTTTTTGTTGTGTTATGTGAAGGTGAGATTTTTTTTTCAATAGTTATCTGTATCTCAAAACACTGTCGGTGGGAACAAGTGGTTTTCAGACATTAAGTCATTAATTGCTTTCTGTTGTAATACTGATTAGTGTGTGCACATATACATTATCTGTCTATGTATGCCAATCATCTGGGAAGTGTTTTACACTTTTTTAAACTACGAAAACAGACGTGACTCTAGGTTAAACTGGACCAATTATCAGTGGCATTATAAGGGTTCATGATACTTTCTGAGAATTTATCCCCCAAATCATTTTATTATTTCAGGCTTTGCTGCTGTAGCTGCACAAATGTGAAAAAAAACCTGTTTATGAATAAATAAAATACAGAAATGGTGTTGTATAAAAGTAAAGCTTTGAACTTTTGTGGGTTCTCCTTTTGCCTTCAACTAGTAGGACAAATGGAAATGTCTGAGCAATATTTGTTGCAATTACAAGATTTCTCACAGTTTTCTGTAAAGTAAGCACACTGTATTGACTTGTATTTGGTATAAGTATGTATAATCTAAAGACTACTTTTTGTTAAAGATTTTTTGTTATGTTTATTTATAAATTGTAGGGTATTTGTCCAAGTATATGTGTTAGTGCTAAGTAGAACTGAAAACTATATACAAGTGTTTCCAATATATTTATCCTGAGGTCAAATTCAGTGTTGATGCTGAACTAATTGCTTTGGACAGTTTTTTTTCAGCGGGGACAAAATTGAGTAGGTTGTTTATAAGCAAGTGCTCCTTTGAACCCTTAGTCTCTCTGGTCATTCTATATGAGATAAATGATGTTTAACCTTATATGCTGTGTTTAAAGGCATGCTTTTCTACTTAGCCATGTTTAAGTCACCAGGCTGTGTAGGATCTCGTAATTGTGCCCATGAAGTTTAACATCAGGACTTAGAACTGATTTGTATCTTTATCAAGGAAATCTCAATCTGTGCTTCATTGTCGGTGTTTCTTTTCAATGTTTGAGTTTCTTGCTGCTTGTTTTTATGCATTTACATCCAGATTGCAAAGACTGAGGAAAAAATATAATCTGCTGTCATGTCCTCTGGTACTCATGTGTCTGCTGCCTTCAACTGCCCGTTGCATATTTTGGGCAAATGGAAAAAGATCTTGTTCCATCCACAATAAAGGAAAAGAAGAGCTATTGAAATCTAGTATGTTCTTATTCTGTGCAAAAGGGAGAATCCATTTTGTCACTGAAATTGTAGGAGTAAGCACAGAGTAATGTAGAAGTAATGTTTGGGCTAGGAAAATTAGCTATCTTTTAAAATTTCACAGTTCTTTGGGGAAGATTGGCTCTGAGCAGCTAGTGTGTTTAAAAAATAATAAAACCTTACCTTCATTGAAATTGTTTAAAATAATGGCTAATTTAAAAAAAAATTTAACTGGTTTACCCAGGTTAGATGTGGGCTTAATTATTACAATTTCTGAAGGCAGTATTCACTTGCTTTTAATAGAAAGAAAACAGATGAACACTAATTCTCAGACTTAGTAAATCTTTTAAGAATGTATAGAAGGAAAAAAAAGTGTTCCTGTGCTTGTAGAATGTATAAGAAATCCAGACAATAAACAATACTGATATAGTTTGTAACTATGTTACTTCCAGCATGTCTGGGACTTTTGGCAAAAATTGGGCATGTAATCTGAACTGATATGCATAAAAAGAAACTAATCAGGGTTAAAAATAGTAGACATGTTTACACTGGCAATCTAATTAATTAAAAGAAAAAGTAAAGGCATAATGAAATCATGCCTTAAACAGATTAAAACATGAGTGTTTCTTTTTCCCCCTAGTAAAATAATGGCGTGGAAATAAATTTTGCAGGGTTTGAGAGGTTTACACTCATGTTGCTCATGTAAATTGCACACATTTGAGTTTGAAATAAAGAACTGTGTAAGTTCTTTAACTTTTTGAGGATACAAGTAGTAATGAGCTTCGTATAAAACTGAAATATAATATATAATTTTCCTCTGAGTTCGAATCACATGTTCTTTCACTACTTTTGTTTTCATGCAGCAGAGAATCAGTACATTGTTCTCCTCTTTTTCAGCTAACATTCATTGTAAGTTTGTTTACTTTTTTAATTAAGAAAGCAAATGAACGAAATCCTCTTTTAAAAAAGTGCTGAGACTAGAGGTTTGTGTAGTGAACATAAATGTGGGGCTTTTTCACACTTTACATGAAGACTACTTATTAAAACATTGCTACATTTCAAAATACACGTCAGCTGTGTTTTCTAAAGTCAAGGAATTTTTTTAAAGTGAGTTTTGTAGGCATTTGTTTGACATTTGAAAAACCTGATCAGGCAAACGGAACCTAACGTATAATGTTTTACTGTGGATACTTGAGTCAATTTAAGACAGATGAAAGGGAGTTGCAGATGTAGAAATAGGATTGAACAGCAAATGATAGTGTTTTAGTTGTAATGTGTACATAGCCATAATTTGGGAGTAAGTTTTATATAGTGTGTGAGCACCCTCCACTTGCGGATGTGAAAATTGCTTGGTCAAGGTGGGGTCTGTATTGAAATATTAGTCAGTCTGTGTGGTTCCAGATGCCTTCATGGCCATTTGTGTGTGCTTCGACTTCAGGAAAAAATATTAGGAAGGAGATTGATGAAGTTTGTGTCTTGCCTGTAGATCAAGGTCTTTGAGTATCTCAGATATTTGACCCTTGAGATTGTCCTAAGCTCATATCAAGTGGATGTGACATGTCCTGGCCTACCAAATACAAAGTGTTGACAAGTTGGAAAGATAACTATCTAAGATCACTCTGTTCCCCTCATACTTTGAAAGAGGGTGAAAACATGTTTTGGCCTCAGACAGCCTGGCCTTTTTGCAGGAGAAGTTTCTTCACCTTTACTCATTGAAGCTGGAATTGCTACTTCAGTTGTTGAAAGATCTTGGAAATGAATGGAGAAAATAAAGCCCCTTTGTGGCCCACGTTGATCCAATTATTTGTCTCTTATGGAGAGTGGTATTGCACAAAAGAGCATATTTACTAGTAATAATGTAAGGAGGAGACATTTACTCGCCTTCTTTCTTCTTTGGGTTGGCTCCTAGGCGGAATGTGAGGTTTGATGCAGAGATTTCACACGTGCTGTGCCCAGGAAAGGCAATTGGTGAGGCAGGACTCACGTTTGGAAAGACGGGACGCTGGAGTTGTCTGAGCTACTGTCAATATGCTAGTGGGTTGCTTGTATTTTTGTTTGTCACTTAGCTTTCCTTTTAAATATTTCGATTACAGTTGTAATGTTCTGAAATGGTGTGAACCTTGCTGAACTGTTTCACAGTTTTCTTTTGCCTTTTTCTCTGATCGTCTTTCTCTGTTTATGTACTTGAAGGATTTCACATGCATTTTATTTGTGCTTCACTCTAAAGAATGCAGTTTTGAGGCTTTCAGTATTCAGTTTGCAAATAGTGAATAGTTGTTCAAATACATTTTTTTATGAAGAGGGAGTATGAAAAGTCTGTAGGAAGCAGGAGTGAATTGCATCTTGTTCTTACTGACGCTCTGAGCGTAGAAAACACTGAGGAATTCCCCTCAATTGCTGTTGCTTGCCTCCTCCCCCTCTTACTCAAAGTTCTTTGATTTTCACTTATTTTGCCTCTGAGCTATGCAGAGTTGCCAGCAGGATTTCTGCTGCTTCTGAGCAGAGACTTGGACTATTCCCCAAAGTGTGAAGTCATAAACAAGGCCACGTCAAAGGCTTAGGTGAAAAAGGAGGTGGATACGTAGAAGAAACCTGGGAATAAACAGTAACAGGAGATAAAAAAAGGAGTTGTGACTCCTCAATTCTAGTCCTGCACAGAGGAAAATGGGAATTTTCTCCCTCAATTCTAGTCCTGCACAGAGGAAAATGGGAATTTTCTCCCACAGTTGGCTTGTTTGCCAAGAATGGTTTCATTGCTTTTTTTTTTTTTAAATACATAGGTGAAAATAATCTTGAAGTCTCCCAATAAAATAAGTTAACGGGAGACAAGCTAAAGTAAGAAAAAGGAATGTGTAGTGAGTTACATCAATGCAGAGGTAGTTGAAGAAGTTGACTGGATTAGAGTAGCTATTTCAAAGAGAATTCCAGCTCTGCAGTGACAGCAGTTGAAGGCTGGTTACCAAAGCAGAGTGGCACATTGAAAAATCTCAAATGCTAATGATATGCAGTGGAAATGCTTTCATACTCTTTCAGTATAAAAACCGTTTTAATGCAACTGCTCTTCAGAGAGTGCACCATTGTTTCAATGAAATCTGTTTTGGTTTAACCTACAGATGTGTTTATGTAACAGATCCCTTAGATGAGTTTGTAAAACCTTTCATTGTACTCTTGCATTGTACACTTCCAGCCCTGGAAGTGTATTTTTGAATGAGCTCATTATTTTACTAGATACTGCTTTCATAAAGGGCATCAGTGTAGTTATGTATGGTAGATCTGTTGTATGAAGTTAAGAGGTATGGTTATTAATTCAACTCTGGGTTTTTACCTCCTCTCCATCCTCCCAGAGTAAAGGAATATCACGCGCTGCTTGTGCGTTGCCAAGTGTACATGCAAAAAAAGCAAGGATCTTGCATAAGGAGTTTCTTTAACAATATTTTATTACTTTAACAATTTTTTATTGCTACAGACATTATTTGTTTAGACCCTTGGGGACCTTGAATAAACAATAAGGTTTCACTGTAAGGGTGCTAGACAGATGATCTATTTGCATTTTCTTTTATGTTCTTGCAAATGTCTGTAAAACTGTCAGTTTGAAGGAGCCAGTTTATCAGTGAAAGGATAAGGAAGAGATAAGTCAGTTTAGTTCCACATGTTTGAAGTAGCTACTGCACTTACCCACATGTGTGTTGTGGGTGAAAATATGCTACTATTTTCGTTTATTTTTTACTGAAGGCAGAAACATAGTAGAATAAAAAGCCATTTCTGTATTAAATAAAGTAAAAAAAAGTATTTTGACAAAGCAAAACTTGAATGCAAATAACTCTATGCCTGATCCTATCGAAAACCCCCCTGAATCTCTCAGCTGTGATAAATCTGAGATTCACCCTTTTTAGTGAAATATATCTGGGCTTGGAATGTGGATTTAGGTGATGATAAGCATGAAGAAATTTGGGCCATAAATATGCTTACATAATCTTCAAAAAGAATATCCGTTTATATAGGTGCCTGCCTTATGCTGTTGTCAAACTCAAATGATCAGTGCTTTTTCTGTTACGTCTATATTTAAAAGCTGATTTTAACTTAAAACTTGATAGGGTTTTACTTTTATATGTCATCTATTGTACACTACTTGTTTTGATTTCTAGAAGAAAAAAATCACATCCTATTCGTGTTGTCGGTCATTTCCTTTGCCTCCCACCCCAACCATTTTTACCAGTGCCATTCTGTGTAAAAAAAGAAAACCAAACAAAGAAAACAACCCATCCTACAAAATAAAGCAAACGACGAAAAACCCAAGTTACCCTGGAGTGAATGTATGTCTCTTTCTTAGCTTCATGATGGCTGTTGTGCCCTTTTGTTGGCCTTGCAGATGTTTCCCTTGAATTTTTTCTGTTTGTTTTTTCCTTCAGTTAATTTGCTCTTGGCCTAAAAATTGCATGGAATTATTTTCATCTCCTTTAGCTGTAATACTCAAGCAACTCTACTGCACTGTTAAAGTCTAATTTTTTACTGATAAAGTGATCCTTGATTTTGGTATGTGTTTAATATGGTAGGATTTCAGCTGTATATACTGTTGACTTTCTAACATACCCAGTAATTAGTGGATCACGGTTGTTATATAAATGCTTGTATGGTTTTTACTACATATAACGAGACATTCAGCACGTACAATCTGCATGTTGAGAGAACTTTGGTATTTGGAAGGCTTTGGATGCTGTTTCATTTGTCCTACCTAATTGTAATAACTCACAAACTTTTTTAAACTTCGTTTTAGTGTTTTGTTCTTTTCTATCATGGTGTAAATACCCAG
>JAVSBS010005605.1:68593-79546 GCA_033124195.1 Coracias cyanogaster | reverse complement strand
GTAATGCTGCAGCAGCCCTGGATGGAGATTGCCCCAGACACCCTGTTCACCAGCTCCCTTGATCGCTGTCTGCGCTGACAATCTGCCATAGCCAGGGCTCTGGTGGAGAATCACAAAACATCGTTGAGAAGTGAAGTGGATCCCAAGTAATTAAATGTATAAATTAATTCTCCCCTTAAGATATGTTCCTCTCCCATTATTAGGCTTTTCTCAGAGAAAATCCTTGGAGGATCTCCATAAAAGTACCACTTCTTCAAATATTGTCTATCTAAAGCTTTTCTTTCAGGGAATTTTTTTTTTTTAATTTTTTTTTTTTTTAAAGGCTTGATGCCTGCAGCCTGCAACTAAAATAAGTGACATGAAGGTGTCTTTAAAATAGAGATCTATGGAAAATGAACGGATTGTCTGTCAAAGGGTGAAAAATGAAAAATAGCAGTCTCAGATCTCTGAATGGATGAGTGGGGAAAATTCCTGCCCGTCCTAGCACCCAAAGGGATAAAACCCAATGATAGCTTCTCAACTGCTTAGCAGATAATGCATGTGCTGTTTTGATGCTAGTAATGTGTTTTTTACTTCTTTCTATCTGGGAGGAACGAATCAAATATGAGAAGTGCTGGGACATGATTTTCAACCCATTGCCTTTGATTAAGTGCTTTAACATGTGAGTCCAGAGACTTGC
Organism: Coracias cyanogaster; assembly: GCA_033124195.1. Classification (NCBI taxonomy): domain Eukaryota; kingdom Metazoa; phylum Chordata; class Aves; order Coraciiformes; family Coraciidae; genus Coracias; species Coracias cyanogaster. The sequence goes on along the minus strand of JAVSBS010005605.1, from coordinate 78,867 downwards.
AATAATACTAATGGGGCATAAAGCACTATAAACAGGACGGGCCTACTTTTGTCCAAATGCCATTATCCTGGAATAAAAAAGAACAGCAAATGTAATATGTCCACTGCTAACCTTTTTTTGACAGGAAACATTCTCTCCTACGTGCGTGCCATAAATTGTGCTGCATTTTGCCAGAACCATGAGCGATTGCTTAAATTTCGAGTGAAGGAGCGTTTGCTAAGCTTGAACCACTTAGCTCAGTGCAGTATTTAGCTGTGAAAATACAATGATGTGAAGCAAAACGTGGATGCGAATAGCAAGCTGGCTGGGCTGAAATTGAGTTTCTATTTACATCAGGTTTGGGAAATGGAGGTAAAGACCTGTTAATAAATATTGGAGCAAGTTGTGGGTTGTTCAGCGATTTTAAATGCAATGAAAAAGCTGCTTGTAAATCCAAACCACCCATTCACCCCGAAAAGGTAAGGAAGGTTGCAAAGTTTGTCTAAACTTGGTTTTAAAAGATGTTGAGGAGTCTCTCCCGGTGACATCCTCCAGTGCTCCTGCCATATCAGTCTGGCAGGATGCTCCAGTGCAGCTCTTCGGGCCCACCTCCATGTCACTTCTAACTTTGTGCTGCATTTTATTGCTCTCAGCAAGTTGCAGATTGTCCAACTGTTCTGTCATTTATTGTAGATGGTTGCAAAAAAAAAAAAAAAAAAAGGAAGAAGGGCAAAAAAAAAATTCCACTACTCTATAACGTAGTCCTTGGTGTAAATCAAACATTCCCTGTCATGTTGATAGCTTGTGTTAGTCTAATGTATTTTATATTACTCAAAAGCATTGAAACCCTGCAGCTTTCTTCATATAGGCCATTATGCGGTTATCATTAAATTGTCTTGCAAAGAACATTATCGGTAATTATAGCAGACACTAAAATCAAATGATCAGACTGGGACCTTTAACACCAAGAGGAACCATTAGAAGTTAATCAAATAAAAGGATGAGAATAATTATGTTAGGATTAAGCAGTAATATGCCAGAAGTTATATACTTTGCTGACTATATATCTTTACTCCCAGCTTCCTCCCTCTCCTCCCGTTTGATGCCTTTTATATAATACTTTGGCGCAGAATGTAAATGACAGTATTTTCGTGTGTCACAAATGGGGCTTTAGGGTTCAAATGAGGTTCATGCCTAAACAGCACAAAAAAGCAGCACTATGTAATGATGAAGATAAAAATAATAGTGTGTGTAGGATAATATATATAAAAGTACAAAGCTGGAAAAAAAAATCCCATTGGTCAATGAATATTAAAGCAGTGAGAAAAATAGCTGCAACAGGAGATGGAACCACGTGGCTGTTGGTTTGCTGTTTGGCATTGCTTTGCTGTTTTTAAGTGACAGTCTTTACGACGTTTGTCTTTCAACGAGCCACAAGAAATCCCCTTGAACAGACAAAAATCCCTCCTCTTGACCCTAACATTATTCTCTAGGTGTTTGCATAAGCCTACAAGTGGTGACAGTGTTGAGCTTGTTCAGAAAACCCAGAAAAGGGGCTAAGGAGGTCGCCCCAGGGAAAGCAGGTTGATTTTGTTTACACAGGAGTGATCTTGTCTGTCATATAACCTTCAACACATTAAGCCAAAATAAAGATCTATGTAAAATTTTTCCCTGAAAATGCTGATAAGTCTGGCACTGAAGGGTTAAGAGTGTGAACCTGTCATTTATGGTAGGGAACCAAGAGGATCCATGAGTACGGTTTCCCTACTCATTCCGTCATTAATAGGATAAAGCAATTATAATGCCAAGGTTTGTTACATGTCCCCAGAGAACCCAGGACCCTAATGACAATGTACTGGTGCATCCTGGACCCATTGCCAGATAAAAAACAAGACCCGGGGAAACCTGGACTTTGGGATTTGCACCATGTCCTCCTGGCATGGAAATAAGACCTCAGCCTTAAATCTTTCTCCCTCTCTTAGCAAATTTTGCATTTTACTGCATTTCTTCTGGATACTCTTTTGTTGAGGATCATTAGGCTTGAAGCCTAATTGGATGAGATAGTTGGAGCCAGAGTACGTCTCACTCTTGAGGAGCTTCAAATCTAAATTTACTCATACTTAATGAGCAGCAAGCAAAGCGGAGTGACAGCTAGAGAGCTGGTTTTGAAGCCTCTTGCACACGCTGAGATGGAACCCACTGCCTGCCTGCTTGGCATCATGGCAGAGTATGGGCTTCCTCAAGGGTCCACTCGCCCCCCCATGCCCTACACAGCCACAGCAAGAGAAAAGGTTCTCTCCATGGGCCAGCAGTCTTAAAAACACCAAAACCTTGTGTTTTTATCCAGGCATTGGTGAGGGGAATTCCTATAGGTTCCTGACCAAGCACACCAGTATCAGCTATAAGGACACCTTTCTGGAGGGCTTTTCTGCCCATGTTTCTGCTTCACTCTTTAGCAGTCAGATTACTGAGCCCTTTTTTTTAATGGCAAGATGGGAACACGGGCCATTTATGTGATAAAGGAGGTATTTGTGGGTTGGAGGGTGCACAAATAGGAATCCTTAAACTTTGCATGTACTGAGTATACCAAGAATAAACCACATTGCTCCATATATTTATGGATATAATAAATAAACATTCAGAGTAATTATGTATTAATTTGATGTCTCCCACCGATGCCATATTTATTATTTGGGTGCCTCGTGGATGCCACCCAAGATCATGCACATCAAATGGCTTTAATGTGGACTGGCTTTCCATATTAAAATATGGAAAAACACGATAATATTTCCATATTATTTCTAGTCCCTTCTAACTTTTAGATCCTGAAATTGAGTGTCGTGGCTAGCTTGTCTTCATAGATGTGGAGGTCAAGCATTTCACCTGAAAAGTCATGAAGGCCCTTGTAGCATCTAACCTCCTAGAGGTTATGGGAAACCGTAGTTGATGGAGAAATGTTGTGTAGTGAAGGAAAAAAATCTGAGGTTTGTATGGGAAATGTCTTCTGATTTCAGGTGGACCACCGAAAAATTTCAGAAAAGGAAGATAAAATCCACTTCACTAGAAAAAGGCAAAGCCAAGCTAGACAGGACACTTGAAAACACCTGGCAGAAGCTTTTTGCTTCCTCTAGACTCCTATGTTCCTATTAGTCTTCGACACTGCAGCAGATTTGTGAATTTAACTCCTTCCTTTATGTGACTGTTGATCTTTGTTTTTCCCCAGGGAACACCCTGAATTTCACAAATGAATAAATCATTTAGTGAATATCCCTTATGAGGTATATTTTGTTGTTGATGTCCACGAGCAGCACTTTCCTCATGTTATCCACACAGACACAGAAGCCCACAGGTGTCTATGTGGATAATATGGTAACTCTTTCCCTTTTTTGAGGGGCTGTTCAACAGTTTCATGTTATATTTGGCAAACAGGCTACGCCAGCTGTAGGGTTAGAGGTATGTTAATCAAGAAAGGAAACTGAATCTTTTTCTACATACAAGGGATTTTAGACTGGCTGCAGATTTACGGTGAAAATCTGAAGAAAATGATGGAAAAACCACCACCACAAGGGCTGGAGAAGTTTGCCTTAGTTGGAGAGCTCTGCTTCTGAGACTGGTGCTGTCACTACTCCTTTTGCCCCTCATTTTCTTCCCTTTTTTCATTAGGTGACACAATCAGGCAAAGAGTGCTGCTGAAGGTCCCCAGGCAATCCTCTTCCCAAGTGAGGAGAGAAGGTATGAAAGTACAGTCAGGTTTGAGCTCAGTCTGAGAAAACTTCAGCGGATTAAATTATTAATTAATTTGTTCTAGTAAAATATACTTCAAAATCAGCTTTCAGTTTTACAGCAATGGTGGATTCCTTCCCCAACCCTATGTCAGTTTAAAGTCCAGGAGTTTTTAGGACAGTTGGAGTCAACGTCACGTAAAGAACACATAGGTGGGTTGCAGGTCTTGTTTACAATTTCAGATATTTTTCTACAGAGATGTTTTTGTTTGCGGGTCTTATGTCCATTACCCTGACCACAAGGTGAAGATCAATTTGTCAAATGAAGATTTCCCTTTCTCTTTTTTCCTTTTTCGAAGACTGACATGATCCACCATTCATCTCTGTGATTCTGTAGGCTCACAGCCACCATTGCAGGGCAGAGGTACAGGGATGGATGCAGGGATACCGTGATGCAGGCACTGAGGATGCAGGAACACGTGCCCATCTACCCAGCAGGCACAAAGCTTCTGCTACAGAGAAAAAGCTTATGCTACAGAAGCTTTGTTGCATCTTCAGCCCTGAAATGATGGTAAGGAAGCAAGTGATGCTTCAAGAATCAACACCAAATGCCACCGATAAGTGACAACTCTGAAGGGCAAAATGCAGAGCCGTTGCACATACGCATGCTGTCTCTGGTATATGCAAGAACATGCATGATGCATTTCCTGCTTGTTCCACTGCCTTAAATTTGTCTTAGATTAGAATGGAAATTTAACCATCAAAGTCATGTGGATGCATGTGTTCCTACCCCAGCTGTGCCAGAGCATTATACCAACAGGACAGCAAAGCTTTCCCCATTAAATTTGCTGAGACAAGACCGCAACAATCCTTTCCTTCTAATATCTCATAATTTGATTTCATGACCTGTTGTGTTGATTCAGAGATTTCAACCAAGTGCTGCACTGATTGAATTTTAATTGTGATATCTATTTAATAGTTGCCTCTTCCAGCTCTACGAGTTGATGAAACTGGAGTAAATCAGCCCTGCAAAGTGCTAGCTGAAGTGTGGAAAGCTTCAGGAGCTTGCCAAGCTTGGAAAAAACATAATACCTGGCACCATCCAAGCAGGCCATCAAGATCACGTAATTAAAAATGGGAGTGACCAGCAGAATGGGTTCATACAAGCACCTCTGAGCTGTGGCAACAGCCGGATTGTTTTGCTTACAAGCAAGGGTTCTGTGGCTTGTCAGAATGGGTGACCATTTTCACACCCACCTCTTGCTGCCACTTAAGCCTTGGGCAAGAGTCACCAGGGCTTGTGTCAAAGGGGATTGGATGGTCAATGGGGCCAGCCAAGGGTTTCTGCCGGCTTCACCCATGGCTTCTTGGGGAGGCTGCAGGAAAGGGAGAAGAACTGCCTCTCCCTGTGTGTGAAGTTTATAACGAGCTGGACTTGGCCTACTCATTAGACCCTTTAAAATAAATTTACTGAGGGATAAAACCAAAGGGCCTTTCAAGAGTCCCAAACAGTGAGTCTAGTGGAGGAAAGAAACTCATTTTACAGCTTTTCACAAAAATGCAGCTGGTTTCATTCTTTGCCAGTGTAGGTAGTTATTACTTCTTCATTTAAACTGTCACTTTACTGCATGAAAGATGCTGTTATTACAGAGAAAACCATATACAGTGTGACCTTCTCCCTGTTTGCACATGGAGCGTAGACCTCTCCTCTCCTAAACTTTCCGTGTTAGAAATAATTTAAGGGACTTCCAGCACTCCACACTTCATACCCAGTTCACTCTTCCCTTTCCACTGGATTTTATTGAACCACCTGGCATTATTTTAGGAAAGATGACTGTAGTTTTTAGGAATTAATTGGCATAGAATGAAGAGTAATGGAAAAAAATGGCCAAGTATATTCATTCTGAATTTAAAATCAAGTTGTTTCTGCTTAGACTCTGTTTATGGCCCTTTCTCTGGGTTATTCTAATGAATTTTAATTTATTGGCAGCATTGCTTGGTGTAACGAGGAGATTTTGGAGGGAATTAGAGAGAGGGTAATTTAGTGTGTTAGCCACAGATATTTGACAATGAAAATGAGTTAAAATGTCTTGTCCCCCAAACTGGAAAGCCAGACTCCCAGCGTTACTTACCTGTCTCAACCTGCCCTTCAGCTTTCACATGTGAAAAATGCCAGTGAACCCGTTGTAGGTCAGATCCAAACCCAGAGTTATTTGTAGAAGTTTTCTGGCAAATATTTTAAAGTAATGAATCAATTTGAGGAAACTGCAATGTACCCTTCAACAATTCAAGCACAGAAAAGGCCTGAATTTGGCAAGGAAATTAATCATTGTAAATGATTGTCCCAAGTGTACTGTTAACATTAATAATGCTTTTAAATCAATTAACCAGAAAAAATCTTGTTATTTACGAATAATCAAACCCTCAGTCGGTGTCCTTCCAAAATATTAGGTGTTTGTCTCACAGTGGCTGTTTTGGTGGTTTTATTGATCTGATGTGAAAATAAGAGACTGGGACTTTCTCTGGACATGATGTTAGTGCAGGCATTTAGATTTTTTCACCCTGATAAACATCTCTTTGCTACTTCAGGGTTGAAATATTTGGAAAAACTGGAGAAACCATGAATGGTTAAACTCTGACCCAGCAAGCATTAACTCTCTGTCTTTAACACCTAGCTAAAAGTGAAGAAGATGCTTAAGTGTTTTCCTGTGCAAAGCTGTGGATTGTTAAAGTTGGTCACTAGAATTGTTCTGGTCACAATGAAGTATCTGCTGGAAAATGAAGTAGGAACTGCACTGGGGTGGAGAAAAAGGGAAGGGGGGGCAAGAAGGGAAGAGTTGAGTTCACAGATACTCAGATTCTCTCTCCTGTGTCTTTCTGAGTCCCTTTCTACTTGCTGAGACTCAATGCTCCTCTTATTTTGACTTTTGGACAAACTTTGACACTACAAAGTGGATATAATTGGCCAAGTGCCTGGAAAAATGTGGAGACAGTTTCAGTGATCTGAGACCAGAGATGAATTTTTATGCTTATATTTAGGTGCCAAAAGTACCTCTCTGGATTCTTCTGCTACAAAAATGTGCCCGAGTCTTTATTCAGCATTAGCAAGACTCCCTCCTTGCTAGGGGTATTTTTAATAAGATGGGAAATTCATGAGGTATTGAGACAGTCTCCGAATAATCCTTTATTTCTTTAATGCCCATGAAAATTGCCTCACCTTTCTCATGGCTGCATTTTGGCATCTTTGGCCCATGAGATAAAGATGCGTCGGTTCTGATATTTGTCTTGAAGAGAGAGTGAAGACATACAAGTCTTGAAATCCCACAGAGATAGCTGTCACTGCAGGCACCCAACACTGACACTTCACCCTAAAGCACAATCCTCCCTCGCCACATAGGGCAAGAGGAAATAGATCCCGCCATCACTGACAGAGTGAATAGAGGGCAGTAAGAGTCCTTACGAACCTTGGGAAAATCCTGACAAAAACCAGCTGCAAGAAAAGTAAGGCAAAAAGATCCAATAAAAACAACAGTATTGCAATGAGCATTTCAGCAACCCCCTGATTACAGTGTTTCCGTCTTCAAAAAACACCATGTTTGCAATTAGCGGTAGATACCTGGATGTACTCTATAAACCAAGCTTTTAATTTATTTTTTAAAAATGAAATACCCACTTTTCTTGTGGCCCATCAAAAAGAGCAGCCATTAGAATGCTCTAAAGAAAGGCATGCTAAAACAAAATCTGCCTCCAGAAGGTAAGATAATTTTCTAATCAAGTTTCAGAAGATTTTTTTTTTCTCATCCAGATGGATGCCTTCTTTCAAAGCCTGATGGCCGGAGAAATGAAAGGTACCTTTCACCATTAAGTAACTATTGAAGTTTTACCTTGCTAGATTATTTGTTAGTTGTAACTAACATTAAAAAATGCCCTGTCAGAAAATGGCTTTTAAAAGAGTAATATTTTGTTTTATTTAGCAACTACTTGGGAAAATTTAGCACCGAGCCAGAAAGGTTGCAGAGCAAGTAGCACTTCATAAATTGCTTGAGCCCTAATCAATACATATTGTCATCTAGTCAAGTCCTCCTAGCAGATTTTTCTTTGCCCTGCCTCAAAAGCGTATTTTATGAGGTTGTTACTAGCTTGTGCTGCAAGGCCTGGCCTAATGAATCTGTCACTGGCACTATTGATTGACATGCCAGTGTAAGTGAGACATGTGATTCCGATTGACTTCCTAATTACTGCTGCTGTGATGTCTCACCAACTGGTAAGGCCAGAGGTTAATAGTTTTGATGTTCAGCCATTGCTGGCTCTGGAAGCTGGAGTTAAACCAGCTCGTTGGAAGTCAATATCTGAATCAAGTTCTCAAGGCTACTTTTGAAGCTGATCAATTAAGCCCTCCTTGTTCCCCCTCTTGTTTCCTGACAAGAGTTTGATGAGTGGGGACCTCTAAAGCTGGTGGTTTAAGGCAGAGCAGGAAGGTTGGTGAGATTTAAGTGCAGGCAGCAGCAGGAGCAATGTGTTGGTGGGGGCTGCATTTCTGCCAGCAGTGAGCTGGGATCCCACTCTTTCTTCTCAGTGAAGGGAGCAGGGCTCAGATTTCCAAAAGCACATGGGTGACCCAAGTGTGTCCACCACATGGACTTTGTCTGAGCTGTTCAGACAAGCCAGGCAACAATAGTCGGACATTCCTGCCCATCCATTCTCTCCCACAGCAGGAGGATAAAGATTAGTCACTCTCTGCACTTGGACATCCCCCGACAGTGAAACAGTCCTGGCCCAGAATTAAGCACAAGAACCCTGGTATTCATTTAAAAACTGCATTTATAGCCTTCATTTCTGAGCAAAAGTCTCTGAAATAGGGTGGTGTTACTGCGACCTGCCTGAGTGCACAGACACCCTGGGAAGATAACTCAGGAAGACTTCAGCTGCTGCAGATGTCTGTCCAGAGCCCAGGGCCTCTGAGATGCAAGATTTAGAGATTTTGCTGTATCTATCTCAAGCAAAAAAAAAAACAAAACAGCTGCATCAACCCAAAAGACCACATGGCCAAGTACTCTGCCTCCAACAATTGCTCTTTGCTAAAGCCTAGAGACAAGTATAAAAACATGGCAAGTACAAATCCATTTGCATCAGTTATACTCTCTGGATTTCCAGCGTAGGGACTTTCTGAGGTGAAAGTGGTAGATCTGCGTCAATGGCCTTCAAGGGTTTCTCTTCCATGAATTTGTTTCACTGCATTCTGAAACCACACCAACTCTCAGCATCCACCACATGTTAATGATAAGCTGTGAAGCCCACCTCATGCTGCAGGGAAGATGCACCTCCTTTGGCTTTATTCACTTCTGTTTCCACATACACCATTTTTGTGGACTTTTCTGTACCTTGTGTGAAGCCATTCGTCTCTTGGACAATCCTTCCCATCTTTTCCCTGTCTTTCCCTTTAGGGGATGAGGAGGTGTAGTATCAATTCATACAGTGACATAATATTCCGGGCTCGCTCTTCACTCCTTCTTAGTAATTATCAGCAGTCAGTTTGTTTTTCTGGCCATAACCAAGCAGTGAGCCAACAATCTCTCAGAATTACCTGTTGTAACTCCAAATTCCCTTTTCCTGTGGTAATAGACAGTTCAGAGTCCATACGTGTGCATTACCTTGCGTTTAGCAATGCTGAATTCCATCTTCCATTTTATTCTCCAGTCACTCAGGGTTGCAGAGGCTTCTGCAAATCTCAGCAGTCAGCTTTTGTTTTTACTACCCTGCATAATTCAATAATATCACCAACCCCTTCCTGACACCCCCCACGAAATCTCCCAGTAACGGGGCAACGGAAAGGGGTCACCCTGTGCGAAACCGGCTCGTTTTCGGGGTCCAACTACCCCCCCCCAGCCCAGCAGCAGGGGGAGGCAGCCTTCCAATTAATTAGTGCCCAATTAAGAGGTTCCTATATACATACATATACACGCTCCGGGAGGCAGCCGGATGGAAGAGGGAAAACTCCCGGAGCTGGATTTACACGTCGGGGTTACGGGTGGTTGAGGCTGAAAAGGAGTTTTCTTGAGATCAAGAGTCAGGAGGAAAAATCCGATGGTTGGGAGGTGGCTGGAAGCGAGTTAAAAAATCATAGGAAAGGGGAAAATAATAGGGAAAGGACCCCCCCCACCCCCTGCCCCGAAATTAAAAATGAAAATTATTTATCCAGTGCCAACCAGCCTGATGGACACGGTGGAAATCTGCTGCTATTTCTGCAAAAATACAAGAAGGTTTTTCTCTTTCGAAGTGTAAAAATTCCAAAAATACTCCCCAAACCAGAAGGAAAAAAAAAAAAATAAAGAAAACCAACGCACCCTGCACCTGTTTCTCCATTAAAAATAAAAATAAACGACGGAAAAGAGCCGGGAGCGTAAGGACAATCGAAAGCCAAGCCCGTACCGCAAAAGCTCTCGGAAAATAACCCGGCACGGCTATAAAAGGTGAGGGAATTCCTGCCGGCTCCGGGCAGTAAGTGCTACGCTGAGGGAGGAAGAGGAGGAGGAAGGCAAGGGGGGGCTGCATCCCTGGATTTTTTTTTGGGGG
>JAVSBS010005602.1:82632-116301 GCA_033124195.1 Coracias cyanogaster | reverse complement strand
TTCCCCCCCCCCTCCTTCCCATACTGTAGTCATGACAACAGGTTCTTTTACAACTATTTCATGTGATCAGCAATGCAGCAGATTAAACTTTAAGGCGCCGCCCGGCGCGGGGCAGGGGAGGGGTAACGGCCGGGGCGGGCGCTCGCCCTGTGGCGGCGGCCTGCGGACTGGGCGGGCGGCACCGACCGCCGGGCTGCCGCTGAGCCGGGGAGGGCGCGGGCACGCACAGCCCGGCCCGGCCCGCCTCGCCTCGCCTCCCTCCCTCCGTCCTTCCTTCCCTCCCGCCGGCCGGCGCCTTCCCTCCGCTGCGTCCCCGCCGGGCACCGCGCAGCCTCCCGCCGCCGCTCCGCTCCCCTCGCCCCACCAGCTGGCTGGGAGGTGCCGCCTCGCTGGCCCTGCCTCAACCGTCAGGGGCTCCGCGCAGCGCCCCGAGCCCGGGGGCCTGCGGAGGGAGGCGGGGGCCGGGGGCGCTGGCGGAGCTCGGCCGCCCGGCCCCGGCCGGGCCCCGGTGCGCGGTGTGGAAGTTGGCTGCGCGCTGAAGGAGCTGCTGCCGGTCGCCCACGGGCTCGCCATCGCCTCCCGCGGGAAGCGTGCCGTTGCGCACAGGAGGATGAGCGCCGGCAGAGCAGGGCTGGTTAGCAGGCGAGCGTGGCTGGCAGCTTGGCAATTACAGGTCTGCTGAAAAACAAAGCAGATCTGCCGCTTGCGCCGCCGGAACCGCAGAGCCCAGAAGGCGGGCAGCCGCTCACCGCGGCGGCGGCACCGGCACCGGCACGTGGCTGCCGACAGCCCGCGGAGCGCACCGGCGGCGGGCGCGCACGGCGCTACCTTGTCATCCCCGTCACGTCTGTCTGCAGAACAAACCGCGGCGTCGCTGCGTGCGGGTGTCTGTGAAGCCCCTGCCCGGGCAGTAGGAGCTGGGGCGAATCGCCTTTGTTTGCCCGTCTGGGCAGCGTTCCGGAGGCACCGGGTAAAGGCGTCAGGCGCCGGTGGGGTAGCCTGGCACCCTGGGTGGCATCGCTTGTGTCGGGCTTAGGTTAAAGCTTTCCTAACCAGATCAGGAATGGCTGTTGAAGGGTGATAACCTAGTGAAGTTAACAGACAGCCGAGCATCTTACACATCTGTACTGCCAGCAGAGTACCTGTGAAAACAGAAAGGCACCGGGAGATTCCTTATTCAGTGATGCGGTGGGCTGGTTTTGTTTCCTCACAGCTGTTACAGCCCAGGTACGTTAGGGACGCTGGAAGGATGCATTGGTATGGAAGTAACAACAGGAGGTTGGAACGGTGGATGCAAGTCCCCGGTGCGTTCTGCCCTCTCGGTTGCATCAACCCATCCGTGTTATGACCCTGTCGCAGGAGCTGGTGTTCTAGCTCTTTATTGCATCAATTTCCGAGAAAATCAGCGAGCTGTTTTGAGCAGGGAGATTTATTAGAGATGATTGTGCTATCTCTGGAATTTGAAATAATAATAAAAAAGGATATGTAACCAGATACACATGACCCGCCAAAAGAAATCATAATTAGAAGGGAAAGATTAATACGGACGTAAGTGCAGAATTTCATTGTTAAGAGATCAATTTATTATGCCCTTGGCTACAAGTTAAAGTAATACACATAAGATCACAACACCGAAAAGAGATGCTAGTGACTGTCAGCTTGCTTTTCTTTCCCAGTTATTTAGGGAGGATTGGGAACACTTGTGAAATCGTGTTCATTAAAGCCCTGAATAGAGGCAACTAATCAATAACTGCGGTGGAAGCAACAAGGTCTCCCCCCCGCCCCCCCCTTTCCAAGAAGAGGGGGGATATCACAGACGTCAATCAAGAAATACTGCAAAATAAAATGGACCCTCCTGGCAGCCGAGGCGTCGCGCAGACCCGCGGTGAGGCTCTGGCAGCCTGCTCGTAGCCCCCGGCGCCGCTGACCGCTCACCGGGGAGCGCACGGGGCTCCACCGCCCGGGCCTTCCCTTGCCTTCCCTTGCCTTCCCTTGCCTTCCCTTGCCTTCCCTTCCCAACGGGCAGGAGGATATTGGCTGCGAGGGACGCAGAGGCTCCTCCCAGAGCCTGGATCCCGATATTTTTGGAGGATTTCTTTTAACTCAGTTGCAAACCTTGGAGAAGGAAACAAGTTGCGGCTGTAGCGGAGGCAGAACGCGCCTGTGCTGGGGCGAGAGCGGCTCCCGCTCCCACCTCCCCGCAGCGCAGCTCCCTCGGATGCTGCGCCCCGCAGACGGAGCTGTGCTGCCTGCCGGGGGAAGGCTCCTGCTCTGGGTGCTGCTGTTCCTGTGAAAACAAGGGGCGTAAGGGAATTCGAGGGAAGACAATGAGGAAAAACCGACCGGGAGGAAACCCCAGCCCCAAGCGTTTGCCCGCGAACTGACGGTGTTTTGGGGCTGAGCGATCCCGTCGGAGGCGGCGGAGGGAGCAGCCTGCCCGTTCCCGTTCCGCGGCGGACTTCCCGGGACCGGCTATTCCCTTCGGATGCGCACTGGGAAACCTGTAGGAAATTTTCCCGCCGCGCTGCGAAGCCACCATGAATTCAGTGGCTGGAAGCAAGGAGCGGATTGCGGGCACGGCGCGGAGCAGAAAAGACGGGGTCAGTTGGCGGCGGAGCGGTGACCGCCGCCGTGCCGGGGCTCCCCCGCCCCTCGCCCGCTGGCTACCGGCGCCGCCGGCCGCCGCTCCCCCGGCCCCGCTCAACTTCCGCGGCGCGGGGCGGCGGCTCTGGGCGGCCCGCGGGGGTGGCCGCGGGCGCGGAGCGTGCGGGCGAAACTTGCCGGCGCCGCTGGGCCTCCGCGCCTGACCCGCTGCTCCTTCTCCCGCTCTAGGTGACCGACCCCTGCTCCCCGACCAAGCCCGCCGCCCCCTTCTCCCCCGAGAGCTGGTACCGGGAGGCGTACGAGGAGTCCCGGGCGGGGAGTCGCCCGACCCCGGAGGGAGCCGGCTCTGCCCTGGGCTCCTCCGGCACCCCGTCCCCCGGCTCCGGCACCTCCTCGCCGGGCTCCTTCACCGGCTCGCCGGGACCCGCCTCGCCCGGCATCGGCACCAGCTCCCCCGGCTCGCTGGGCGGCTCGCCGGGCTTCGGCACCGGCTCGCCGGGCTCCGGCAGCGGCGGCGGCTCCTCGCCGGGCTCCGACCGCGGGGTCTGGTGCGAGCACTGCAACGCCCGCCTGGCGGAGCTGAGGAGGCAGGCGCTGAAGCTCCTCATCCCCGGGCCCGCCAGCGGCAAGGTGAGCCAGGGGCCCGGGCCCGGGGCGGGACGGGGGGGATCCGTGTGCCGCCCGGCGCTGCGGGGCCGCAGCCGCCTGGGAGCGGCCCCCACGGCCGGTGGGGGTGGCAGCAAGCTCCCCGTTGGGGCTGCCGGCCACCCCGGCTCCCCGCTGCTGCTGTCGCCGCTGAGGCTTTTAGGACTTGCTCCTCCTCGATCAGGTTCCCTTTTTCTTTCCCCATCCTCCTGCTTCAGGTGGAGCAGGGTGCCTCTGTCCCTGGAGGGCTGCGAGAGGTGTCTGTGACAGCCCCTCACGCTCGCTCCTCGCCTCTCTTGCGTTGGCGGTGGTTTTGTGGTGTTATTTCCAGTGTACTTGTTCTTGTTCCCAGTGAGGGGCGAGCAAGGGTGGGAACGACACACGGGAGTCCTCAGTCCCTTCCCCTTCTGCCGTCTTTGGTCCCTCCAGGATGGATTTGCAAAATGTCTCAAGACTTGGCAGCCAACTTAGTGGTAAGGTGTGTATGGCCTGATGCCCATGGTTTGTACTTCCATTGTGGGCCCAGGTGCAGGAGAGGCTGTCCTGTAGCTCCAGGTTCAGATGAGGCACTGGAATGCTGTGTTATCCCAGAGGTCACCCAGGGAGACTGTGGCAGATCATGGCGTTGAACCCAGCTCTCCTGGGTGTCGTTAACACAAGGACAACTTGGTGATGCTTCTCTTTTACAGAGAAGTGCCAGAGTGTGTGTGTGTGGGTTTTGTTTGTTTGTTTTGCTTGTTTTTTGTAATAATATTTAAAAGTAATTGAAGGTGCTGGACCTGGAGTGTTGGGTCAAGTTGCTGTGCCTAAAGAGCATGCAAGCAGTTCTGTAATCTGGCCTCAGGTTTTAAGAGCTGACTGGTCATGGATAGAGTTGGAAGTCTGCTTTCTGGCTCTGTTGGGGAATCTGGTATGTCCAAAGGCATACTCTGAGATTCCTTGGTTTTGGTTTTTTTTGGCATTGTTTTATTTTCCTTGCTTGTTGTGCATGTAAAGATGAAGGATAACAGCTCTAAAAGAGTGGTGACCAGCAGCCCTTGGCTGACCCCATGCTACCAAAACAGTAAGCTTTGGGTTCCTCCATAGCAACCCTGTGAGTGTTGTCTTGTGAATGGGTCTACAGCTCCCAGAATGTAATACAATGCAATCTTGTTTGCCCTGTTGGGTCCAGGTATTATCAAATGATAATATTTACTCTTCCGCTTCAAAGAGTTTTCATTAGTGATAATGATAAAGAGGTATCATGGAAAAAAGGGACAACTGCTGAGAAAAGGTCCCTGGTATCACTGTTGTGCTGTACTCTCCATTATTTATGTGCTGTTTGAGAGGGAGTTGGTGCTTTCCTGAACAAAAGACTCAAGGGCTGGTTGTTACCTTGTTTTAAGAGCTGGCTTAACTGAGTTCTTCATGAAAAGGGAAAGGTGAAACCACCGAAAGGAATAATCAATTTAACTATATTAACACACAGCTGATTCCTTGGAAAGTGGCCCTGTACCAAAATCTTCACAAATTTCAGGTTGTGTGATTTGGCAGTGGTTACCAGCTATGGGTATAGGTGGGAAATGAGCGATACAGGTAAGGGAGCCTTTAGCATAACTGAGATTAGGGGTGGAGGGAGGATAAAACATAAGCTTCAAGGGTTTGTGTTCCTCACACAATGTAAACAGAAATTGTCAGATTTTGCAATTGTAACAGTGGTAGTCCTTGCCCATCCTAGCCTTCCTGAGGTGTTACTCTTGTGTTACTATTGTTGTTTGTTTGGTTGCTTGCATAGTTTAGCTGATGGTGTTGTACAGGCCAATTTTTATTCACATCAGTAGTAAGCCTTACTTCTATTTTTAGCCCCACTACGTATGTTCTTTTTTTTTTCCTTCTTACACCTGCTTTCCAAACCTTCCAGTCCTGTAGGAGTGCCACTTACAAAATCATTGCTATGCAATGTGTGCATTTAGGCATAAGGAAGGAGGCACAAGTGGGGTGGTCTTTGTGGTGTATGGTGACCCTCTGCCTTATTTGTTTTGCTTAATAGTACTTGCAGGCTCAATCCCGTTGAGGTACTTCAGTCTTCTGCATGCAATTCCCTTCTGTGGATGGGTGCTACCTGCCTGTAGCTATTTGCAGAAGCATCCCTTTCATCCTTTCTGGCTTCTTTACAACTGTTAAGAACTTTTGGGGCTTGTGATTTCTACCTTCAGTAGACACGGCCTAGCACAGGGAGGCTTTGGTCTAGGTGATTATGGGATACAAATATGGCTATTGCCACTGATTTCTTTGGACTGGATATTCTGTGATGATTTTAAAAACTTGTTTTTGCTGGCATCCATGGGGTAGCCTTGCCAGTATCTGCTTAGGGGAAAGCAGGGTGTTGGTGTGGGCTCTGCGAGCTCAGCAGGGCCCATGAGCTACAGTAATGCTCTGGGGTTGCCCTCTGAGGGTGAGATGTACGGGGTGCGTTGAAAGAATGTGGAAGCCTTTTTGGGGAAAACTTACTAAGTGTTTGGGTTGAGGCTGGAGTCTACTGTGCTGTGTTAATGTAGCTGGCATTTTTCAGGGTACTGTGAGGTCTGCTTATGATTGCTGCTAGGGTTTTTTTGGGGGGTAGAATTTATCTTGCCATTGGATTCAGTGGAAGAAGCAGCAGATGACATTCCTCATTCTGCGTATTCCTTCAGAACTTGAAAAACATCTTACAAGTCAAGACTGTGGTGCCCAGTAGGACACAGCTAAGTGGCGATATGCTTTTGTTGGAACAATTAAATGGAACATTTAAAATGCATCAGTTGTCTTCTGGTCAGCCAGGTCTAACTGCCTTACATGATTTCTGTTGGTGCTGTTGAAGACAGTCTAGAAATTTTGTTAGCATTATAAATCTAATCTGTGGCACCTGTTTCGTACTTTATATGCATTTCTGAATACAGTATAACCCAGGGTCTTGTTGCAGCACAAGCAGAATGAGGGTGTCTCTGTTTTGACATGTATCTAGTAGTAGATGTTGGAATTTGCAGTAACCTATCCAAATGTGAATCTACACTGATGTTTTCTACCATGTGCAATCATGTAAAGGTTTGTATATATCTGCAAAGCATAATAGCGTACTTAATTGCCGCATAAACAGACCAGGCTTTGTGTGAAGCTATGTACTGAAGCTTTTCATTTGATAAAGGCCGTGCTTAACCTAGAGCAAACTGCTCCTGACTAGCTCATTGTTAGTGTTGAGGTGTTAAGCTTTCAGTTTTAAATAGAAGCATTCTCTCCTAATATGTCAACAGGATGAAAACTAGAGATTTGGGTTGTTTTTCTTGGTGAGGCACAAAGGTGAGGAATATATATTTATAATTGTGCTACATTATTTTAACCATTTAAAATGCCAGGTTCCCTGTCAATTTAAAAAAAAAAATGCTGAAAGCTTTTTTCTTTTTCCCCTCTTGTGATACAGATGTGACTTAATGATGTACAGCAATTATGTGCCTACAAGGGGTTATGTTTTATGAGAAACAAATCTTTTTGTAACCCCCACATGAAGCACACCCATGGGAAGTGGCTAGCACAGGCTTGTTCTTGGGCTGTATTTTCGGAAGAGCATCAGACAAAGTTCTAGCATAGATGCTTATGGCATCATATTCCATTTATCAGAATTTGTGTGAAATCTGGCTGCCTTGAGTTCAAACCTGTGATATTCTCTGGCTTTGATCGAATGTTAGTTTTGTAGATATCCAAAGGAAAAATGTTCCTTAATTTTATTTGAAGAGTTGCTATTATTTACGTGTATCAAATTATATTTTGTGTAAATAATCAGTTGAATGCTAAGAATAATAGTCTCAAGCCGGCAATTATAGATTTATTAGTACGGGATTCCAAAAATCCTGAATACAGCCTTTAAGAGGCAATGTGAATGTGTAGGCATAAATAGCTCTTTGGTCGTGTCGTGATTGGGTCAGGAAGTAAGGATATTGTTTTAAATGCTAGAGATGGATAGCACTGATGTTGTTAGGTGGTTTATATTCTGGAGTATACCAGTATATCCTAACTAAAGTCTGTGCTTCTGAGTATAAGAATTGGGTAAATTCTTATTTTGCACACTGTGTCTGTGAAGAGGGAAGGAAAGGACTTGCATTCAGGGTACGCTTTTTGTTTTCCTTTTTTTCACAAATTTACTGACATTGAATCTCATTTTCTCCTTGTGTGTTGTTTAATTAGCGTTTGCTATTTCAGAGGTGTTCAGTAGTCAAAGACTTGACTCATATTAATCATGAAGAAAGCCTTGAAACTGATCTAATGCAAAACAGGTTCCTGTTAGCTTGTAGCTACTTTAGAAACGTTCTCAGTAGAGACAGGACAGTAATGAACCTTCTTCAAAGCTTAGCAAGTGGCAGAATAATAGAATTTCATTTCTGTCCAGGCCTTTATTTGTGAACAAGCATGGCCAGTCTGTATGGTGACTTAATTCACTGTGCAAAAAATCTCAGGCACCTAATCATTTCATCCCAACTCATTGTAATGCAGATAGGATTATTGCATTAGAAATGTGATTTTAAATGGCCCGAGGCAGTAATTTGTCAGCATTTGGAAGGATTAACTCCATTAAAGTTTAGGCAACAGCAACTACTCTTTTGTATTGCATCACCAGTCACAATACCAAATGTTTAGCATAACTCATCTTACAATCTTCTTACAATTGTATGTTTCCTGGCAAGTTAGGAAACCACAAGCTACTTTACTTGCTCTGGAATTACAGCTGCTTACAGAGGTCCAGAGGAGACAAACGGATATGCCTTCACCTCTGAATTAATGTAAACCCTCTTCTAGGAAAAGACAGAAGTCTTCCTGCTGTCATCCACAGTGTCCACATGTGAAATTATATAAATACTACTTTTAAGTTTGCAAGTGTCCCTGGGGTAAGGATGTATATTAAAGACTGCTTTCTAGGAAGCTATAAAAACTGTTAGCTCTGCAGCTTTCTACATGGGATCAAAAAGGCTTGCCATTACTGTATGCCCTGGAAATTAGGAACAGGCCTACAATTATATTTAGTGAATTGAGACTATGGTGTTTTTCCTACTGGAAAAGAAAATACTTCTAGATAATAGAGCTGTTGAGGCAGGAAGTATTGATGTTTTATCTGAAGTAAATATCTAGGGATAAGCAAAATTTTGATCAAATTCTGTTGGTGTGATATTTATTTTTTGACAGAGACTTGGCTGTGTATCTGAAAACATTTTGTTTAGAAATTCAGTCAATGCTAAGTCTGTAGCCAGCCTCTCTGCACAAGACTGTTAAGTGAAAAAGTGTAAAGCACCTTCCAGGTGGCTCATACATGCCATGAATGCTGCACCGATCTCTAAAATCACCTTGTATCTTCAGATACCTCTAGGAAAACAAGGCTAACTGTTGCAATGTCCACAGCAATCTTGTGTAACAAGCATATGATTTTAGTGTGTAATTTTGGAAGAGGAAGAAAGGTAGTCCATGCTGAATTCCCTGGGCAGTGTTTGAAAAAAAAAAAAGTCATACATTACCAGTGCAGGCCATCGGCATTTAATGGGATTCATGCCTGTGTCAGCAGATTATTAGAATGTTGCAGTGCTGTGGATCTAGGATTGAAAGACATTGCAGTTTTGCCGCATCAGCAGCACATAGCCTTTGACATCATATAACTGGGGTGCTTCCAAGCACTGAACTTGCAGCCTGCCACCACAATAAACTTGACTGTCACGCTCTACATAATGATGTAGTAGGAACTGCAGCATTTTGTGACATGTGGTCTGCATGTCAAAAGTGTGAGAGATGTTCTAAGTTAAATTGCTAGCTTAGATCTCAGCAAAGTGTCATGCTGTAGCTTGAGAGGCATGTACGCTAATAATGTGAGGAATACAAACATGTGGGCTTCCCCCCTGCCACTGGATAAATAATTCCTAGTCCACATTATCTGTTTCTGAAGCTGCAATTCAAGAATTATCCCTGATTGCAGAGAAGTGGATTGCACATTTACTTTGAATTAAGCAAGCTGTAGTATGTAACACCCTGATAAAGTAGTATCCCAAGACTGGAAAGCTCTTTTCCATTATTGGACCAAATTTTGATTGTACTGTGACACTGATGGAAGTCACAACTAAGGTATTGCTCTTCTGGAAAGCAGCGGTAAGGCAATAACTGCAAGCAGCCTGCTGCAGTCACACCTTGAAATGTTGCTTTTCTTTGGAAGCTTCAGCTTGCTTGTCTGATGAAACATTGCTATGTCTTTCAAATAGTTTCTGTTAACATGGGGTGGTCATTGGAGCAAGGTTATCTTAGACGATCATATCATGGTTGCATCCTCAAATCCTCAGTGACTTATGTTGCCTGGTTTTATTTTCAATTGTCTTCTATGCAACTGTCTTAGATTAAATAAGTTCTAAAATAAATAAATAAAATCAGTTGTTTAAAAATAAATAAACTATGAGCATAAAAATAAATAACTATGAGCATAATGAAGCTAAGAACTGTTTGGATTCCTGGTTTTGAAACTTGAAATACATAATCAGGCGCCTTATTGGTGCAGTTGTAATATCTTGTAGCATCTACAATCAGAATATGCATCTGCCTATACTTCCACTCTTTAGATGATATTAGTAATGTTTTGATGAGATTGTTTTTAAGGTTTCTCCAAGTAAATGCACAGATCAACACAAGACATTTAATGGGGCAGGGGAGTATTGACTAGACAGTTCTGATCTTGGGATGGAGGCTGTTCAAAAGAGATCCTGCCAGAAATGTCAAATATGGAAAACTTTTCCTTGTATAGCATGAGCTACTACTGGTTAGTTATAAGAATAGCAAAAGTGGGGAGGGGGAGTGAGGAGGTCTGTTCTGAACCTTGTCAGTCTAGTGATTTATGTGGAATTGGCCCTGGTGAGGGGATTATGAACAGCAAAATCAGCAGGATTTCATTTAGGGCACAGCTCTATCACAGACCTCTAACCAGGGAATACCTGCATGCATTTAAAGCAGCAGTCAGACATGCTGCTTGGGCTGAGCAGGGCTAAGACATCCTGGCCCCCTGGGGGCTTCCCAATGTGCCTTTTTCTCTTCTCTGTATGATGGTCATAAGTTAGCATCTCTGCAAGTCTTCTGTGTGAATACACGGCAGTTGTTCCATGCTTTAGTTCTTATCAAAATGATAGATAGTTCAAATGCTTTCGATAGTTCTGCTTTCTAAACTCAGATCCTTTTGGCTGAAAAGCCAGGGAGTGACTAGATGTGCTATTACAACAGCAGATGTGAGGAGCCAGTGATCTCTGAGAAATGTACTGATGAGAGCGGCACAATGCATCCAATTGTAACTTCAGCTGTAAGTAGTACAGAATATAGGGATTACTTCTAATTACTTTACAAAAAGTAAAGTAGAGGAAAATATGATACCAGCTATACAAAAGAATCAGTTTTAAGAAATTGATGTGTTCAGTTGCAGCTTGGATGCTATGGTATCAGAATTCAATATAAATTACTTTAAATAATACAGGCTGTTAAAAGCTACTTGTCATTCCAGCACTGGTGTACTTAAAATTTTAGTCTTCAACTGTGTTTACTTTTAGTTGTCACTAAGACCTGCTATTCTGTTCAATCTGTACTATCAAATCATATGATCTATGGTTGAATTTGCATGTCATATATATTATAAAATATTCTGTTTTCTGGGAGGGAAGAAAATATCTCAGTCTGAAAAAATCTTCAGACTGGTTTCCTCTTCTCAGCTTTCCCCTAAAACTCTGTTCAGTAGTAGTCTTTCTGTGCAAAAAAAAAAAAAAAAAAGGAAAAGATTGTCAAGTATGTTCTGTTTTAAAGACTTGAGGGAACTGATGGAGTATTAAATTGGGCTTGGTTTACAATTCATTATGAAAGCAGAAGACTTTCTTTTTCTCAGAAGGAACTAGACACTTCCGGATTCACATAAGTAAATCCTGTGTTGGTATAAGAATTTTGTATTCCAACTTAAACTTGTGCCTTCCTATTAAAGTAGGGCTGAGTCTGCTCACTTTGTTGCCCTACAAGTAAGGGAGCTTAACTTACAGGCCCTATGGAATCTGCTTTGTTAGTGGCTGGCCCATGATCTTATTGAACAGATCTGGTGATTCAGGAGAAGTGTCAAATGCCTTTTTAAAATTAATGTATTCCAGCAAAAAAAATGCTGCAAGCCAATGTGACTGTGGCTGTGGGAAACATTTTACACTTCTTCCTGGTGATGTGTCAGAGGAACTTACATTCTGGAGATCAGATACCTGCATCCAGTGCAATATGGCTGATGTAAATCATCCATCCAGCTCCAGTGTCTGTAGGAAGGTCTTAAATTTGGAATACAGCCTGTGTTTTGGCTTCCAAATTAACTTCAAGTTTTTTTACAAGTGTGTTTTGACCTGCAGATTTTCTGTGATCTATTAATAACAAACCTCTAACTGACATTTCACCATGCCCCCTAAATCACAAGCACTTTAAACGTGATCATTTATTTGCACCTGAGTATTCATAGCAGCTTCTCTATTCTATGGGCTTGCACAGGAACAAAATTCTACTCACATGAATGCTCGGGGGAAAAACAAATGAAAGGGGAGTTTGACACTCACCACTGTAAATATTTTCTTTTTCTGAAGAAGGTATGAAAATTCAGTAGTTTGGGGGTTTCAACTTTGTTCAGAACTGTCTGAGCAGACCTGCCTCAGCAGTGGAGTTTTCCCCAGATTGTGCATGTTTCATGCCTTCTTTCTCTCCCATCCTCAAGTAACTGAAGATAAATGAGGATTCAGGAATACAACCCCTCAATTTCTGTGCCCCCTGTGTGGTTCTGTGGGGAATTGCCTGTTCCTTTTATCATAGGCATACTTGAAGATATGACAGATTCCTGCACTGCTGAAGAAGATGGTTGCTCTGGAGTCCTTTGCTAAAGGTGGGACAGAACCTGGCCTTTGCATACTTCTTTCCTGGCTCCTCTAAGAGTCACTTGGGCAAACTCCTGACTTACCAAAGACCCTGACTTGATTATGCTGAAGTTATTCAGGAGAGTGGGCTTCTGCTTTGTAACTGATAGCCTGAATGATTGTATGCTACTATTTTTCTGTGCCTCTTAGCTAAATGAACCTCTGACTTGCTAAGTGGCAAATGCTGAAAGAATTACCCATTAACTCTATCCACCTGATGGACTCCAGCAGAAAGCCTAGTGGGCAATAAGGCCGTCTTGGCTTTAAGTAGGCACTGAGCAGCAAGAATAGAAGTCATTACTCTTCATTTCTCTATTAGTTTCACTTCTCATTTAATAGTGCTGGGCAAATAAAACCATTTAATATCCTATTCAGCAGCCAAGTGCACCAAATTGGGAGTTGTGACTTGTGTGTTTTCCTCTTTTCTAATGGTATCATTAAAATTTAACAAGTCCTCTAAATCATGTTAGTATTCCCAGGGTTAATATTGCTGAAATTGCTGGCAGCATTCCCACAGGAAGAGTTAACAGTGGCTGAGGCTGTGTGGCTGGCATTTGTTGCTTGGAGGGAGGTGTTGGGACCAGAGAAGCCCTGGTACCAGAAAGGCACAATGAAGTCTTTGGTGACAGGGCATTTGCAATACACATACATATTCTTTCCTATTCACCTCTCCCTTTTCACTCCCTCCCCCCTCTTTCTCTCCCCACTAGTCCTAAAGCTGTCATTTCAGCTCATACTCATTAGATTTCTAATGGAAATTCTTGACAATAAGCCTGCATACATGCAAGCCTAGCAGGACAGCATGCTAGTGTGGTAGTCGGTGTGAGTGTCAGATTTAAGAGATTGTTAGACCATAGATGGCTTTACTGGAGGTCGAGAAGGCTAACAAAGTGGGAGATGCAATTAAAATGGTATTTGTTAGAAAGGAATAGCTAGCTGTCTGGGCAGACTGAATGTGGGGAAATGATGGGTAGCTGGAAGGCCATTAGTGATGGCTTTGTAAGCAGTTCTGTAGCATGGGTGGTAAGCCTAAATCCAGAGCTGTTCTTTTACCATGCTTAATAAGACTTCCTTTCTTTATCCTGTATGTCAAATCTAATATTGAAAAATGGATTTGACAAAAACTCCGTGGATTTTGGTTTAGATTTAGAGGTGGGAGAAAGAAGTTCTGGTGGGTGGGGTAGGTAAGAGAAGAAACTGACTTAAGGGAGCTTTTGAGTACACTCCTATCACTGTGAAAAATGATGCTCTGCAAGATGTTACAGAGTTCTTTTTTGGTGAAGACATTCATTCAGTGTTCCTGCAAAGAGGCTGTTTGAGGAATATGAGATGGGACAGGCAGCTCATTGAAATGCCCTCTCATTTTAAATGAACAGTTAGGATCTGGTTCTTGCAAGTTCTTGATGAGATCTCTGATATTAAAAATAAAACAATCAGAATTGCTTTCCCTGCTGCAGTCATCTTTAATTGTTGGAGGTATTTGATTACATCTCTCCTTTATCCTTTTCTTGGCTGGTGATCTATTGGATGCTTGGCTTCAACATCATTAACAGATTTTAAAGTTGCAGGGGGTTGGGCTAGGTACTTAAAACAGATTGGCCAATACAGAATCACAGAATCATTTAGCTTGGAAAAGACCTCTATGATCATCTAGTCCAGCCTTCGTTGAATGTCTCCCTAACCCCTAGACCATGTCTCGAAGTGCCATGTTTTTCTGAACTCTTCCAGGGACAGTGACTTCACCACTTGCCTGAGCAGCCTGTTCCAATGGCTATAACCACTCTTTCAGTAAAGAACTTCTTCCTGATATCCAATCTAAACCTCCTCTGGCGCAACTTGAGGCCATTACATCTTGTCTTATCATTAGTTACTTGGGAGAAGAGACCAGCACCAGCCTCCCTACAACCTTCTTTTAGGTAGCTGTAGAAAGCAATGAGGTCTCCTCTCAGTCTCCTCTTCTCCAAGCTAAACAATCCCAGTTCCCTCAGGCGCTCCTCATATGACACATTCTACAGACCGCTTACCAGCTTTGTTGCCCTTCTCTGCATCTGCTCCAGCACCTCAATGTCCTTCTTATACTGTGGCACCTAAGAGTAGACACAGTACTCAAGGTGCGGTCTCACAAGCGCCAAGTCCAGGGGCACAATCACCTCCCTACTTCTGCTGGTCACACTGTTTCTGATCCAGGCCAGGATGCCGTTGGCCTTCTTGGCCACCTGGGCACACTGCTGGCTCATGTTCAGCCAGCTGTCCACCAGCACCCACAGGTCTTTTTCCATCAGGCAGCTCTCCAGCCACAATTCCCCAAGCCTGTAGCGTTGCTGGGGGTTGTTGTGACCAAAGTGCATGACCTGGCACTTGGCTTTGTTAAACCTCAAACAACTGGCCTCAGCCCATTGCTCCAGCCTGGCCAGATCTTGCTGCAGAGCCTTCCTACCCTCAAGCAGATTGACACTTCTGCTTAATTTTGTGTCGTCTGCAAATTTATTGATGGAGGACATTTTGGTGTCCTAAAAGACATAAGCTGCTGTGAGAATAGGAAAGGCTCACTGCAAGGAGAAGTATGGGCCTTTGAGAGGAAGAAGACAGGCTATGGAGGCAGAAAGGAAGTAGGGAATGAAGTGTGCCTTCATTGGTTAAAGCAGCAAAAGAACAGTGCTTCCATGGGAAGGGTGGCACGCTGGGGAAGCACTGAGAAAGGGTGATAATCCAGAGTTCTTTAAAAGGCTGAGCTCACAGTGAGTGTCTTTAAAACTTTACAGAAATAATTAATATGAAGGTTGTGTTTTGCTTTGGGTGGTTTATTTTTTTTCATTTAAAAAGCCATCCCCATAACTTTTCATCTCTCAGTCTCTATCTCAGAACAGAAACCAGCAAGCATCCAGAAGAGCAGAATGAAGTTAAACCGAAGTTACCTTTGGTATTTCTCATTCTGAAATTAGGGTTTCCAAAGACTAAGATACTGGTGCATCCTGTGATCTAAGGATGTAATTAGATTATTTCTTACAACAAATTAATGTGTTTCTATTTTGTTTGCCTGTGGCAAAGACCTGTATGTTCCATCCCGTGAATTTGAGACTTGGTATAAAATAGGGCCTCAACCTATTGCACTAACAGTTTCACCCAACATAGCAAGTAAATGATGTGCATTTTAGTGGATCAGCAATGGTTATGAATTCAGCCTGGCTTCTCCTTTCCCTGTGATGGTTTCTGAAGGAAAAAATGGTTTTGATTTCCAGATTAACTTGAATTCTTCTAGTGTTAACTAATTCTGTAGTGTTATTATACTGGACACTTTAAGGGCATGCTATGAAGTAGTAGTACTTGTTCCAAATACTTTAAAAGCAGAATACAAAAGTCTTAAGATGTGAGAGGAGAGGTAAAGGTGGGAGGATATACAAGAGGGCTGAATGCACTGGCACTGATGGCTCTAAATGAAACACTTTACAGACTGAAGTGCTTTAAATTGTCAACTGTCTTTGTTACTTAGTATTTTCTAGCTTTGTCTGCCACTGTCTTGCCTGTTTAATATTCCACTTAAGTATAACAAGAGCTGAAACATCCAAGATGCCGGTATCCTCTAGGAGTCAAGTCTACTGATGTTAATACTTGTGTTAGCTGTTTATAAGCAATGAGCTAAACAGGGGTATAAAGAGAAGGAGGAGAAGGAAAACTGTTGTGACTTCTAATTTGCTGTTCTTTTTATCAGCAAAGGAAATAAATTCTGCCCCTTTCCTACTCCAAATGCATGCACTTTGGGTAATAGGAATCATTTCAATAAGCACACGCTGCTAAGGCCCAGATAAGGGCTATTTCTGTGCCTGTAATATCAAGGACCGGTGTGCGCTATGTGGGAAGCTGGTGTGGAATCATGCTGCCGACGAAGCAGTGTGTAGTAATGCGCATGGGTGACACTGATAAATGGTTCCTCTAAGCAAGCATCTGCAGCAAATTGTCAGACTGAGACTTCCCAGCATACCCTAGACCTCTGCATGAATGAGATCTCTGTTGTGCCATTATTTACCCACCTCCATGTGAAATGAGAGGATAGGATTCATAGCTTCAGTGCAGCTTTTATGAGTCTGCTTTCTTTATGTACATATATGTATATATATTTTTTTTTCTGCAGCAATGGCTGCAGAACTCCCAGTGTCCTCTCATTGGTTAGCTGTACAGCTTTTTGAAATGGGACAAAATGGCTTTCAGGATAAAGGATGGGTTTTTTTCTTTTAGAAATGTAAAATGAAATGTGTTCTATGTATTTTTTTTTTTTTTTTTTTGGTCCAGACACATGTATAATTAACGTAAGTAATAAGCATGGTTTAGTAGTGTTTGTTTTGTTTTGTTCTGGTTGTTTTAGTAGATGTTGTGGTGACTGGGAAAGAAAAGGGGAAGGTCTTGGATTTTTTTCTTTTCCTTTTTGAAGAATCGTAATTACTGTCTTCAAAAGGCAGTGACACAGTCTGCAAATCTATTTTACATTGAAGTAGAGCCTCTCATCTTTTTCTTTTTACCCCTTGGACATCACTGATGCATGAACAGAGTAGGATTTGCTCTTTGCCTTTCCTCAATGTGGTATGTGTGTTCTCTTTCTCTCTCTTTTTTTTTTTTTTAAACTCCTTTGAGGTGATTTCCTGGAAACACTTGCCACTGAAACTGCAACTCTGGCAATTTAAGCTTTGATTCAAAGGTCTCTTTGAGATCAGGGTAGGATATTTGGCCAACCTAGAAAAAAAGTTTGGGAGTTAGCATATACTCCCAGTACATAAAGATTCAGGAAGGTTCCCTGCTCTTAATTCCAGCCAATACATCAAACCTCAGCGCTCTGAGCAATGAACGAACTTCTGTAGGTTTAGCTGCAAGAATATAAGATGGTAACCTCTGACAGAGTAGCAGAATGGTAACGCTGTCAGGGCAGAAGGACTTAAAATGCACACACAACTTAGCTACCAGATTACACTAACAAGCACCTTAGCTGAAGTTTGCCTTCACTGGCGACATAAATAAATCTGAAAGGGAATTTGGTTGCAGCTGAGGTGAGGATATGTCCTGTCCCACCACCCTGCTGTGATGTCAATAGCTGTCCACAGCTGTCTGCTCCACCCCGCTGCTGTAGCTCCCTTAAATTGTTGCTTGTCTATTGGAGCCCTCAGCTTCTTGCTATGTTAGCCTTTGCCCTCAGGCTCTTTCTGTCTTGCTGGCTTTTTACAAAAAGCTTTAATATTTGCTCGTTATGTGGAATGGGACTTCCCAACAGAAGTTTCTATAGGAAAAGACCATTTTTAATCATTCAGTGGAAGAGGATGAATGCTCCCAGAGGCAGAGTCAAGTGATTTGTAACACTTAGATGCTCATGGAAGTCACAGGACTTCACATGGTTGCAAATATTCACATCAATGTGCCCATTATTGGAGTATGCAGGTAGATCTGGTCTCAGTAGGATGCCTGTTTCTTCTGTTTTTACAGCTGAGGAGATGGAGAGCAACCTGGTGGACTAATTAGTTGCATAAAACTGAGTCCAGTTTTCTTATATGCTTGTGCTCTTGACTAGTGGGCTTTTTCCTTTCTTGCTAATGTTGCCCATCTCATTCTGCTGCAGCTCTTGTGTGCTGGCTTAGCATTGGCTCTTCTGACTCTACGGAGAGTAAGAAGGGAGTTGTAGTTTGCATTTCAAAGCTGTTGGCCTAAAAAGGATTGGAATATGGCAGTTGAATATACAGTAACTAATCACCCAGTTATGACAAAGTCTTTCAGAAAGACCTTGACTTCTGTTTCTCTGGTACCAGAAGCTGGCTGTTAGTTGTTTTTTTCTTAAAAAAAAAAAAAAATTGCTAATGGGGTTGGATATGTTTTGTAATTTTTTTTTTAAGAAGAATGTTTATTAATTCTTTTCCTCCTACCTTGGATAGTTCATAGATATGAATAATTTAATTGTCCTTGGCTGTCTGCTGTTGTGAATGGCACGCTGTAAGGCATTCTGTATTCATGTGGTATTTGTTAATGTTTTTGTATTCTATGTGCCTCTCTGCCTTTCCAGAGATCAAATGGATCATGCAAGGCTTGACAACATATAAATGCTATTAAACTGTATCTGAAAGAACAGAAAGGAGGCTTTTGTCATTTCATTAGTTAGAACATTAATTGGAGTAGATTGTTCAGTGTTTTTCTTGCCAGTGGAGAAGTAAATGTTTATGTGAAAGCATTTTCCTACTTTTTGAAAAGTTTGTCTTGAGAATGTCTAGAATGTATAATTAACAGTTTGTACTGCCTTACACAATGGCTCAAATGTGTTCCCTCTGTTACCTATCCTTAGACATTCTTTGTTACTGTGACTATTCACAAGGTTTAAACTGCAGAAATACCAGTTTTCAGATTGTAATTATCTTCTTCATTGAGGATTGTATTGCTTTAACTGCTCATCATTGATGCTTGTCAAAGCATCTGTAACACTTCTGTTTACATCCTTTCTGATCCCAACATGCATTGTTATTGATATTCCAAACATTTATTTGGATCCTGTCTGTAATCCTCCTGAGCCTTAGGTTAAGACCCTGAGAACAGTAGGCAGAAAGCACACCCCAGCTACTCTCTCGGCTGCAGTTTTGCCAGGTGAATGGGAAACCAGGCTCATGCTTTACGGCAATTCCATAGAGTGATCTCAGGGATGAATGCCCCTTTTGAGAAAGCTTCATCTTTCAGAAAAAACATGCTAAGAACAAGAAATAACAATATTTGCTATCATGAGTAAATATTTTAATGCCTGCTTTCCTGCTGGCTGTTACACTAATAGTAACTTTGTAAGGTAATGTGAAATTTTTCATCATCAACAATTAAAGAACGTTTGAGTGTATGCTGCTGCTCTAACAGCCTCCACTTCTGTAGATATTTTGTAGATATTTTGGCCAAGTTTCTCAAAGCTGTTTGTCTCCTTGTGTTTCTTGTGGTGCTTACCAGAGTTCAGTACGTGTTGCTAGACTTCATAAAAATGTTACATAGCCCTGTAGGCAGCAGCAGGTCTTTTTGAAGTGCTTCTGATGGTGGGTGTACCTAACGCAGAGGAATAGCTTTCTATAAAGCTGTCCTCACTGTTGCTGGATGGCAGGATTGCATGTACATGCTTGCTTTGTGTGGCCAATGCCTTGTCCAGTCCTGTAGGTCTTGTTTCTGGATGTCAGCCAAGTGGCTGTGGGTTCTGATACTGGGCATCAGTGCTGCAGGGTCTCTTGAGGCAGGCTTGTTTGGAGACACTATTCTTATTCTGGGCAGCACTGGATGTGCTCCCTCTTTGTCTGTGGAAAGGCTTGTTAAGCTGCCTTTAATTTGAACCATCTGTGGCAACCTGCATGCTCTGTTATAAAACTGTTTCTATGTCAGACCTCCAGCAGCATACTCTGAGTAAGCTGGAGACCAGCATGGGAATTTAAAGTAAAAAATCCACTGGAAACATATTGCAGTGCATGTAACTGGAAAATAATTATGTTCATTGTAAACTTTACATCCTGCACCAAACTTTATCTTTGTTCTTATTCTGGCAGCTGTAGTGACTTTGAAATTACAGGGTGTAAAATGAGAGTGAAATGTATCTATAGGTGTTCCAGCATTTGTTAGAGGCTTCCCCTGTGTTGGGTGAAGCAGTATTGGAGTTTGTGCTTCCCTTCATGATTGTCTGTTGAAGGATTCTGTCAGGCAGTCTGAGGCTTGTTAGAGCATCCAGAACATGGAGTTGCTAATCGGCTACAGCCCTGTGCTTTCTTCATATACTGCTACTTCTCTTCCTGTAACCAGCAAACACACTGTACACCTCTTTCCTTAAAAAAAACTTCCATGTTGTTTTAACCTCTCTACCCCGTTTTCTGCTTGTGTTAATTTCTTTTCCCTAACTAATGACTCACCTGGATAGGACTGCTGCTGGCTCTGCTTATAGCAATTAACGCTAACCCTAAGGAAATGGCTTACTGTGTTGCCTGGCAGCCAGGGTCTGCAGGAGCTGCTAAAACCGAATGGATCAGACTCCACTTTTCCCTCATTTTAATCTTGTTATTGATTAGCAAGGAAAGCAGCTTACTATGAAGGATCTTGTCAATTTTCAGGTTGGTTATTTCAGTATCTATTGACTTGATTTTTCCGAGTTGTGAATGCTTTACAACTTCTCACAAACTGCAAGGGCTTTGGTGGTTCTTTAAACAGAGCTTCTTAAACCTGGCTTAAAGGAATAGAGAACTACAACTGGAATCAATGTCATAACAATTTTTTCCTTCTGCATGTCAGATTTGATTTTTATAATGGTGTTTAGCCAAGCCTTAGTATTATGTTTTACTTGGTGAAAAAGAATAATGAAAATACAGTTTTAAGTGAAGTTATGGCCTTGGGAATACATTACTGTATTTAGCAAGCTTGCTCACATGTTAATAACTAAAAGCAGATGTGTAAGCAAGAGTTTTGAACATTGAATAAAATGGGAGTGAGCCATGCATACATGGGTATCTCAAAGCAGGCCTCACTCTATGTACCAGGTGTTAATCAAAGAGCACCTCTCAACTAACATCACAAGTGATAATGTGAACAAGCTGTCTGAATTGGGGTGACATGGCACAAATCCTTATAGGGCTAACCACAGCCTGCTGAATTGGCTGCATGAGTGGAAAGGTAGATCAGCCTACCAACAAACACAGGGCTAATAAAGATACAATTTGTTCTTGTACCCACACTTGCCCCTTTTGATTGTTCTTTTACTAAATGCCAGCACTGATGGAAAATTCAAACCAAACTCAATGATCCAATTCTCTTGAATTGGAAAGGTGTATAGTATACCAGTGCACATCCCCTTGGCTGGAGTGCTGCCAGGCTTAATGGTAGATATTTTAGGTTGGAACAGACTCCTGGAAGTTACCTAGTCCAGCCTCTTCTTCAAAGCAAGGTGGACCTCTGTGGTCAGATCATCTTGTTCTGGAGCTCATGCGGTGAAATGATGAGCACCTCAAAGGCCAGAGGTTGTACTAGCCTCTTTGGGCCTCTGTTGCCTTGTTTCTGCAGTCTTGTCTTCTCAAGTGCACATTCTTGCCCCATTTCTTGTGCCAGCACTTTCCTGACCTTGTTGTGAACTTAAGGAGCTAACCTTGTAAAACCAAGGTCTTCTGCAAACTCCTGGTACTAGCAAAAAGGGGACTCAATGCATGAAATGTTACTTAGGTGAAACAAGGTCTGATTTACCATGTTCTCTTTCAGTCTGGAGGTATATATGTTTTCTAGAGCCAAATATCTACATCCAGCTGAGTGACTAAGACATGAACTGCTCATCTGACATCAGAATATTTGTAAACACTGTGACTAAATATAGCCACAGGCAAATGATTCTCCCCCCAGTTTAACTGCATGATGAAAAAATGTAACTATGGAGGAAGAAGCCAGCCTTTTCATATACTGCAGTCTTGGTTATTACATGTCTATTAGCATTCTTCTTTTTTTTTTTTCAGTAGGTGATAGAAAAATGGGCAGAGGTGCCAATTTAAGAGAATGCCTACCCTTAGAATCAGTCTGAAGGCAGTGAATTCAGTATGGCAGTGCAAGTAGATGGACAAGTACAGTATTGACAGTAGTAACGGTCAAAATATAGTGTTTCATGCTTTACTTTTGTGGAGCCATGAGTGACCACCTGCAGTGACAAATACCGGATTAAATACCATCCAATCGAAGAAGGCCTATAAGAAGCGGGAAGGTGCTTGAAAGCCATAAAAGTGTCTTACAGACACAGCTGTGTTCATATCTTTTCAGTCTGCAGATGGGGTTTTCACTCTGCAGAGAACAAGGTGTTTGTTCTGGGCTGTCCTGGTCTGGGCTGGCTTGTCAACAGAGTGGCAGGAGGCTTTTCTTGCAGTTGTATAACATGGACACCTTCTACCTTAAGCTACTTTTCCTAAATGGCAAAATGATCTACTGCAGGGCTCCTTGCCTTTGGGAGGGAGTGTGACAAGTGCATGGGGCTCTTCTTGGTTCTGTATTTCTGGCCAGCACAGTGAGCTGTTAAGCTCCTCTGAGACACGTCTTAGGTGTTTATTATTTACCTTTTCCTCTGCCATGCTGTGCCTGTGAGTGAAGAGGAATATCTACTTAATGAATCAAACATTGTATCTGCATTGCAACAGAATAAATTAAGATTTAACTGAGATTTCGCAATTATAGCAAATTCAGCATCACTTCTTAATCTGCAGTCGCTGAAAGTTTCTGTCCTATCCCTTTGACGTTCTGCAAGATGGAAATCTGTGAGGTCTGGATTATTAACTGGAAAGTATCGATAGCTCAGGAGATTGTTCAAAACAGGGATGGATATGTATTGTGAAAGATGAGGCTTTTTGCTGAAGCACCATGAGATTTAACTCATTTGCATTTTAATCATAAAAGGGTTACTGGGAAAAAAACCAACAACTTACATGCCACAAAATAATGTATCCTAGTAATACCAGTTTCCCTCTGGGTTGTGGGATACCACTGCACTTCTCAAAATTATATCCTGGGCACTTCACTGGGCTTCAAAACTTCATTTTGTTGTAGCTCTCCAATAGCCACAGACCTTAAAGCTGATCTTGTGCTCTTGTAGGCTAAGATTTCTCTACTGAAGCTTATGGTGTTCCACTGATGTAGGGAGTAGATAGGAAGATAAATTGGATTTCCATTTTTTGGGGGCTGTTGTGCTGTTAATACACTTTCTCTTCATTAAGCTGTAGGGGAAAAAATAATTGCAATCCCCTGGCTGTGACTACTGATCATGCTTTGGGGTTTAATACAAGTACAGAGCGGCTGCTACCTGTTAGAGATACTTCAATAAGTTCAAGGAATCCTAGGAGTAAACATGGTCTTTCTTTTGTGTCACTGCCCCCTGGTTAACACTTCTGACCAATATACCCTGTAACTCTGACTCAGTCCTTTTGGGGATTGTAGCTATTTTGACAAGCTTAAAAAACCTCCCCAAGTTCCTGTGCAGAAGCTTCTTGGTAAAAATAAACACATGCCCCTGTCAAATGGTAAAGAGATAGTGAGACTAATCCCAGACCAGTAATTATGGACTGGCAAGGTCAAAATAAGCCCTGACAATACCTTTCCCTCTTCGGGTGGAGATGGATGTGCCTGCAGTGGTGGAAGCACTGATGTAGCAGAGCAATATGGGTGCTAGACACCCATTTTTCTGCTGGGGCAAGTCCTCTAGGGGCTGGTCACCTGGATTTGCTGGAGCAATTGCCTAGTGTCATTCTGATTCCACAGGTGGCTGCTGCCCTGCACTGTGGGAGCTGGCCAAACATAAGTGTTGGGAAGAGAAAAAGTCAGAGAAGAGGGAGGGGGGACTCTTTTTTTTTTTTTTTAATTGTTGTCAGTTTCTAATGTCCTCTGAGCTGCCTACTTGTACCAATGAGAATCATACTTAATAGGAACCTTCCCATGTTCAGACAGTTTATTCAAAATGCATTAAGACTTTTTAATATCTGGAATTAGTTCTAGTAATAAATACATTAGTTCAGTTTTGAAAATGCACTCAATTCACAAGTATTAATGAATTTACCCTCCAGCCTTTTGTCTGCTCTGGGGGATATATGACTAGAGATCAAAGGTATGGAGGAGTGAAGTGGCTTGTCACAGTCACAGGGAGCCTGATAGTTTGATTCCCAGAGCCTGTGTTTTAATGACAAAAAGCAATGTGGCACAGTGAATGTTGCTAACTTTCTGTGTGGATGCTGGAATTCTTTCTTGCAGTAGCACAGACAAATCATACGGCCTTGAACAAACGGTGCTACCTACAAGTTATTTTTACCTTTATTTCTTTGCCCTCATTCCTTTCTCTCTCTACTAAGGCTAACTTCTCACGGGGAAAAAGCTGTCTGCCTTTGTACAGTGCATGGCATAAGGGATCCTGATTTCTTTTTTAAAGTATGTTGGTTTTATTTTTTTACTATTGCTTCTAAGTGCTACCAAAATATGAAACAAAAAACAAACTTGGAAACAGATTCGTCTGTGTTACATTCCTTCAAGCTTTACTTTCTTTAATGCATTTTTGCATTGCTGCTTTAGCTCTGTGGATGTCCACAGTACTCCAGATTTGCCATAAAGCTTTACATTCTACATGCATACAAAATTACTTTCTGTGGTCTAGTTGTTGCTATTTTACAAATTAAATGCTCAAGCGGCACTCCCTTCTACCCTATCTCACTTACCTTCCTCTTATTTTGGATTACAGAATAACCAGGTAAATTGTTTTGCTAGTCCTGCTCTGTTGTTTTGTTTTTTTTTTTAATACACTACATATGAATACATGGGCAAACTTAAATTAACCTCAACTGTAATTTACTGTTGGACCAGAACTGACTCCATCCTACTATATCCTTTAAAGAAAAAAAATGTGTCTTAATGTCACAAACACACATTCTTTCTAAAGTCTCTGTAGTTTTAAGCAGCCTGGTTGCCTGTGTAATGGTTGATAACACTCATAACTCTGTCTTCTAATTGTAGCAGGGGAAAATACAACCCCTGTCAGAGTCAGTGGTGGGTCAACAGAGAACAAAGGCAGTAATCAATCCAAGGCCTAATTAAAGGCAGTGGTGCCAGGAAATTATATGGAATTTAACAGCCTGACACTTCAGCTTCCCTAATTGGACTAGTGCTCTTTATAACTGCTCTGTGCCCCACTCCATATTGCCCCAGCTATGATAGCAGTGTCTCCCTCTGTGTTCAGTGTTTTGCCTTGCTTTTGAGTTCAAGGCAGAGATGGATAGAGGGATCCATTAGCAGTGATTACAGTACCTTTATACTTTTTTCATGTCACTTTTTTTGTAAAAGCTCAGTTATTGAATGGTAGTTCTAAACAAGTTGATACTCTTATCACACACAGAATCACAGAATGGTAGGGGTTGGAAGGGACCTCTGGAGATCATCTAGTCCACCCCTCTCCCCCCCACCCCAGCCAAGGCAGGTTCACCTAGGGCAGGTTGCATAGGAATGCATCCAGATGAGTCTTGAAAGTCTTCAGAGAAGGAGACTCCACAGCCTCTCTGGGGAGTCTGTTCCAGTGCTGTCTTCATCACAGTAAATAAGTTTCTCCTGATGTTGAGGTGGAATTTCCTGTGTTCCACTTTGTGCCTGTTGCCCTTCATCCTGTCACTGGGTACCACTGAAAAAAGACTGGTCCCATGCTCTTGACCCCCACCCTTCAGATACTTATAAATGTTGATAAGATCCACTCTCAGCCTCACATTGCTGGCTTATGGTTCACACTTCTGTAAAAAGA
This sequence comes from Coracias cyanogaster, assembly GCA_033124195.1. NCBI lineage: Eukaryota > Metazoa > Chordata > Aves > Coraciiformes > Coraciidae > Coracias > Coracias cyanogaster. The sequence continues at coordinate 90,834 of JAVSBS010005602.1, read as the reverse complement.
GGTGGTATGGCTGAGAGGAACAAACTGAGGCTGCTGCTGTTCTCTTTGTGGTCTTCAAATGAGAGAGAAAAAAATAGTACTTTTGGATAGAGAGGATGACTTTGGTTCTTTAGCAACTTCATCTGAAATACTGTAGTTTCTAATTCATGAGATTAAAAGGAACTCACTCTGAAGAATTTAAGGCCAGAAGAAGTGCTTAAAGAGCAAGTATTTGTGACCAGTAAACAAAATTTCTTTGTATATCCTGTAACTGTATAGTAAAGATATAAAAGAAACAAAATTGCTTTGTATATCCTGTAACTATATCACAAAGTGTAGCAGTTGCTGCAGGCATCTGAGAAAAATCCTACAAACCAGTTAGCAGTTCTCTATAAGTACAGTAAATATCTGTTAGTTTGAGCTATGCAGTATGTTCTAGTTAAATAACATTTAATTAAAGTTCTGTCAATTCTGCAGGAAAGGATCTTGCAGAGCATCTTAAGTACAGAAAAGAAATCCTGATAGAGTCTTCCGTAGCTTTTGCAGAGAAATGCTGTGAGCATGAGACTAATTTGTTGTAATTCTCCCACGCTTGATATTTTTCATGTCTATTGGAGGTTTCTATGCAGTAGTGAGAAATAGTTAATTCTTTCTGAATTTCATGTTGAGGAAAAACTGCTTGGGAATGAAGTAGAATGAGTGCCTGGAAAAAGAATGGTAAGATCTAGCTTTTTTTTTTTTTCTTTTTTTGGACACAAATATCTACTGCTGAGTACAGGGAGAAGATGGTGAGTGGTAAATTGCAGCATGACAAAGACTTGATATACAGTTGGTAGCACCATGCAAGATTTTATTCTGAATTTCTGCAACTGTATCACTTTTGTTATTCCCTCCTCAGCTATATAATAAGATGTCATAGTACAAGCTAGTCAACTGTAAGTGATTTAGTGGACTTCAGTGGAATGTTGCCAAAGTAACATATACTAATGCATTTTTGAAGGGCTGGGCTGCAGGCTAGGCTGTGGCATTAGTGTGTGCCTGCTAGCAGGGTGGTGAGACAGAAGCCTCCCTGTGTGCCAGCTGGCCTTCAGTCTCCGTGAAACATATGCCCATCCAGTTTGCTTACTAATGTGAATGCCATGTATAGTGGAGACAGAGATGTTTAACTGTAAACATTGAGTTGAGATATTTTTGTTTTCTTTTCAGAGAAATTACAGGGAGATAACCACATCTATCTAGTTACTCACTGGCATAGTTAAGTAAGCCACCCTTGTGACTCTTATTCCCAGCTATTTTTTAATTGAGATGGATGTCACTGAGTAGAGGGATTCTTCATTGTGCAGTGGAAAGACCATTTTAAGACATTATTTAAAATACAAAGAAATGCAAGCTATGCTATTTGTGTTAATAGTACTTTTTTCATCCTAGAGCCATATAAATAGTTCAAGAATAATTTTATTTTGTACATAAGTGAAACAGATCTATGGGAACTAGATAGTCTCGGGAAAAAGGAAGCCAGGTCTGTAGTCTTCTTGTCACATCCACCACACCTGACTACAGAATGAGCTCTGTAGATGAAAGGGTATTGAAGAGAATCACTGCATTTTTTTTTTTTTTTTGTAACAGCTGATGTTAATGACACTTCTAAACACTTTTAACTTATGTAAATCTTAAAGCAACAGAGCATCTCTTACTTATACCAACAAATTTAGGCAGAGTTGTTCTCTAGTACCTAATCACAATACTGGAAGTTAATTCAAAATTTGAACTTCAAACTGTTTGAAGAATAACTAATAAATACAACTAATGACTTTCTGTATATACTAGAAACAATGTTTCTTTGTATGTTACTTAAAAACCTTGGAAATGTCCCTGTTGCCTGTTATAAGAGGTGTGGAAAACCCTTCACAGACTTGCCTGTCTCCTCAGCTGCCCAGCCTTCTGCAAATTATATACCTTGCAGAGAAGCATTATTAATTCCAGTGGACTGGCCTGTGGCACAGCCCAAATCTGTTTATAATCTTTCAGCACTCCGATATTGCCTACACCCCTAGCAAGAAGGATCAGAGACATGCAGAGGGGGGAGAGGTGGACCCATATTTCAGTGTGATAAGTACTTTGAAAAAAAGTTTAGTTCTGGCTCTCAGTGAAAGTGGGCAAGTGAGAAGTTTTCAGTGGCAGAATGCGAAATACAGCACGTGACTGAGGCCTCTGCATGCCAGGACTTGACCTTGTGTTGTACTTACACGGTAGTCAGATACTGGAATAGGCTGCCCAGGGAGGTGGTTGAGTCACCATCTCTGAATGTGTTTAAGGGTCATTTAGATGTGGTGTTGGGGGATATGGTTTAGGGGAAATCTTTGTAATAGGGTTGATGGTTGGACTCGATGATCCCAAGGGTCTTTTCCAACCTGAATAATTCTATGATTAGAGTGACATTCACAGAGGACTATTAACTTATGCCTACCTTCTTCTTAAATCTTCTTTTTTTGAACTGGCATAACTGACAAAATTTGTATGTTTCTTATGTATATTCAGACTTCCACTATATGCCTCCTAACCCATAGCCACTGCTGAGCTTTCAAACTCATCTGATTCCAATAATGTTTCTCCTTTCATTTGCTTGCCATTAAAAAAATCAGTATTTGCTCACACCTACCCAGCTTTGAAAGCTGAAGTTCACCAGTGTGAGCTATGAACCCTTCTGCTGTCTGTCAAACACAGTAGGGCATTAATTAAAGGGAAATGACAGACTCCTTAACAATGTTGTTACATTTTCAAGGCCAAGCTTAATGTTATCTAGTGTGTTACATGAGATTGCTATAATAGGGCAGGTTAGGAGTAGAAAAAAATACAGCTCATTGAAATTGTTTATGAAAGTTCATACACAATGTCATATTTTTCTTGATTCATTAGTACTGGTTAAGTTGTCCCCTGCTTTGTTTTACTTATTCACGCCTCTCAGACTCCGTCATGTTGGCTGTTGTATTTCATTATTTGCACCTCACGCTAAATGCTAAGTATCTGTGGAAAGCAGGGTCCTATTATGGTGTGCAGTGTGTACACAGAAGAAAGGACAGCTCTCTGCACTTAATAGCAACAACATTTAAGCAGGAAGCCTGAGGGTGTCACTCTGAATATTTATTTTTTTGCTTGTGGCATGGGAGTACTGATTGATCATGTTACATCAGTAGTCATCCACCAAGAGCACTTTCTGTCCTAAAAGATTAGATTTCCAACACTTCTAAATTCTATGTAGCCCCACAAAAGGGGTTGCCAAAGCCAGGATACGTTTCCAGAGCATGCAAGAAGACCTGTAGAAGGATTTTTGGTACTGAGGCCCTGAGATGGAGATGCAAGTTTCATAGACTTGCCATGTAACTCTCTGCAAATTCTAATACCTGAGTTTCACCCATTATACAAGGGCCACAAGAAACTTTAGCAGTTTTGTTTACCATGGAAATCTTCAGGTAAAAGGTGTTGTAAAACTTCAATGTGCTGTGGTTAAACAGTATTATCACTCTAATTTACAACCACAATTTATAATGGTGTAAATGGATTTGATGAAGTCACTGTGAATAACTTGACATTGTAATAAAAAATAAATTTTAAGTTGCAATTTGGAAACACAGCTACTTTTTCTATCTCACTTCCTCCTACAGTAAAAGGAGAATATGCTGTTACACAGAGAAAAACTTAGCCCAAGTCTCTGAACTCTCAATGGGCAAGGTATTGGAGAGAAAGAAAATGTTTCCGTGAATATCTCCACTCCTTTTTCTTTTCCTCTAGGCAGCTGGTTTTATGACCATATGGAAATTTTACCCTGCAAGGGTTATTCACCACCTGGGTTTTTAGAAAACTGTAACTTTAAGGATGTTTTTACTGAAGGGCAAAACATGGTAACTTTGGTAAATAGCCAATATCATTCTAGGTCTTGCATTTTTCACCCTCCCCTATGCTTAGTGCTCTCCTCTGTAGACACAGGTGGGAAGAAGCAGTTGGACTGAGAAATCAAAAGCAATGAAATGCTCTCGCAGGTTGTTACCTTGCTTTCAGATTAGCTAAAAGTGGCGACACAATCAAACCCTTGTTTTTATATTGTGACAGCCTTTATCTAGGGATTGTTCTTCAGTGAGTGGTCAGTGTATATGGCTATAGCTCTGATCCTGCAAGCAGTTGTGCTGGCAGGCTGATTCTGTGCCAAGGTACCTGCAAAGGTCAGTAATGGTTCCTGGGTGTAGGTAAGTGGTTCTCATCCTCTGAGTGTGACTGCCAGCTTGACATGCCAGCAAGCACCTTATCTGGCCTTTCCCCTTCCTTACTATGGTGCCTGGAACTTTCACAATTAGTGCTGGCTCAGAGCTAGCTATATGGACTTCCCCATGAAGCACTGCGAGGCTGGTCTGTATCCACATACGTATGCCAACTTGGTACCTTGTGTTCAGAGGCAGCATAGTGTTGTGGCATCTGTTTTGTCATTTGGTACATCAGCAAGGTACATGGTGTATGTGGTATTTGTATGACTCTAATGCACAAGACCCCTCTCCTGCTTCTTGTTTTTGTGTGAACCAGTACATGTCACTTCAGCTAAATCCGTAGTCTGTGGTCAAAGGAGCATGACTCTCTTCAGTCTTGTAAAATCCATAGTAGGATGACTGTGTGAGGAAAGCCTTGATTTGTGATTCAGAACAGTTTGTCTAGACTCGGGCACAGCTAGGCTCTTAATTCTATGGTCACTTGGGCTACAGCAAAGTGAGTGGAAATCGTTATTCCACTTTTTTTGGACACATCGTGATCCCAATGGAAGTGTGTAATGTGCAAGGCAGCAGGGAGCACAGAGTGCTCTCAACTTCAGCTGATTCTGTCATCAATGGTGTCATGTAATTACATCAGATTTCAATATTCAGAACTGGTGGATTTTCTGTGTTAGTTTCTTTTAAATACCTACGAAATAGAGCCTTTTTTTTCTTGAAATCAGCACTGTGCTGAGCAAAACACCTAGTCTGCTGTTAAAATATCTGGAGAAATTCTTATGGCTTCAAAATAAGTTTTGCTTGGATGGGAATATCAGCATTTACTCTTGTGCATAAAGTGAAGAAGCTGTAAAATAAATACTTAAGAGTAAAGGACACATGATCAGGGGATGAGTTGCCTTTGCTTGTGCTATTTAAAAGACTGTTTCAGATGCAATATATTATCTGTGTTGAAAACAGCATTAAGTGTTTTACTGCTGTTATGGTGTGGGCAGTAGTGGAAAGGAATTACAGATTGGTAGAAGTGAGCTTTGACTTGCTGTGAATCACTAATCAGGTGTTGAGTGTGGGACTAAATATGAACACTTTTCAGGACACCAAACACTTATAAATTCTGCCTTAGATCTCTGTAAAGGTACTTGGTGTGGAGAAGGTAGAAATAGTTATCTGGGTAGGCACGCATTGAATACTTATCTGGGTGGGCACGCATTCACGTTGATCTGAAAGGCAATTCCTAATCAGGCCCACTGGTAAGCTAAACTTCTAGTGCAAATGCAACTGTATGTCAGTAATACTGAACAAACACTTTTTTCTTGATGTTTGAAAGGAGTAGATGGTAAAATTGTACACACACCCCTCTTCCAATCTTCCCTAACTAGTAGAAGTGCCACCTAGCAAGCCCCTTAGTGGTAGGCTGAGCCCAGCTGCAAGCCCACTTGCTTTGCCCCACCTCCAGCAGGGTTAAGGATGAGAATCAAAGAGCAAAAGCAAGGCAAAGGCCCTCTTGGGTTGAGATAAAGGCAGTTTAAGCAAAGGGGAAAAAAGACCCTTTCACCTTCCTCCAGAAAAACAAATGAGGCAAAAGCAGTCACTCACTACTAGCAGACCAATGGCCAGCCAGTCTCTAAGCATTAGCTACTTCAGAAAACCTCCCTCCCCTGGTTTTACTGCTGAGCATGATGTTATATGGTCTGGAACATCCCTTTGGTCATTTGAGGTTGGCTGTCCTGGGGCTGTGTCCCCTCTTAACCTCTTGCCCACCCCCAGCCTGCTCACTGGGATGGCAGAGTAAGAAACAGAGAAAGCCTTGGGGCTGCACAGCTATAGCTAAAATGTTGGTGTGTTATCAACACTGGTTTTGGTCAGCCATCTAAAATACATTAGCCGCTGTGAAGAAAAATATCTCCACTCCAGCTAAATCAGTACAGTCTCCCAGTTAATAGGTTGAACACTGGATTTCAGAGTGCTGTAACATTATGGTTTAGCTGAAACCTATCTTGGGAAGAAGTAAAAAGCTTCATCAGCCAAGATTGCCAGCCTGTCCAAAGCAATGCACTGTTAAGAACCCAATTCTCCTTTTTCTTTGTGTGACTGGTTTGGGTTTCTGTTTGTTTGTTTTCATTTAAGCTAGCAAAACAGAGGATATTATGTACCAAATGCTTGAACACATGTAGGAGATGGAGAGAAAAGGATGCAAGGCTTTTTATGTTGTACGGTTTGGGTTTTTTTGTTGCTTGTGTGTACAGACTGCAGGTACATGGTTTGTACAGAAACTAAAGGCAGAAAGTCCATCTCCCATCTTTCTCATCTTCTCTTTCAAATAGTTTGTGACTTAGCCTTTAGTTCTTCCTTATTTAAGTCTTGTAATCGAAGTACCTCATACCACATTTGTAACCCTCACTGTTGAATGGCAACTGAAGAACTTTCATACAGATGGGTTTCTTAAACTGTTCATCTGCTCAGGTACTGCTACTTATGGAAGAAATAAGGCATATGAACACCTGTATTTGAAGGCACACTTTGATTTTTATCACCAAAACAGGTAGAAGTAAAAAAAGCAAGGCCAAAGTGCACACTCAATTAACCTACTGATCCTAAGCTGCCTAAAGCATCTATTTTGGGTGAAGTTCTACACCCACTCTTGTTTTAGTCCTAAATTTGAAGAATGTCTGAATAACAAAACTATAGTTTCCCTTCTTCCTGATAACAGAGAACTAGCTGTAATTGCACAGAAAATACTGAGTATGTCTGTGGGCTTTCTCAACATGCAAAATAATCCTAAACTATAGCCTGCTTTTAAAAACATCACATGCTATTACTGGAGAGCCTATGTTCTTTAGGATAAACAAGAGGGCGTAGGAAAGGAAGAAAAGGGTCAAATTGCCTACAGCAAGTCTTATGCTTTAGGTAGTGATGGACTGTCAAAACAGTTTTGTCAAAACACAGACAGACGCTTCTGAACAACATGGCATCAGAATGAATGAACAGTGTTCCGCTTTTCCAGCCTCCTTCCACCCTCGTCGTGTTATTAGCTGCATTGCATAATTTGTGTGTGAAACATTTTATAAAGTCAGTATGGTGCTTGTCAAACTACCTGTCATTATCTGCCTTGTAAAGCAGTTATTCTGTGTGCTCCTGTTTGGTCTGCTCTCTTCCCCTAGGGAGGCACAGCTAACTTGGATTTTGGTTTCAACTGCTGCCTAAAATTGCCCCTTCCAAAAATTATTGATTGACTTTTGGTGGGAGCATCATTTCTATAGTTGGAGGTAGATCTATCAATAAGCCAAGATTTAGGTGCTTTTGGACCAGCGAGAGCGCACTGGTCACGTTTTCTTCTTCACTTGAATGAGTATTAACTTCACTGAGTTAATAGTGCTGACACGAGAGGTGAATCTCTTCCTTGATTTTGTATGTTCCTTTTAAATTTTGTTTTATTTTTATCTTTAATTTTTTTTTGTTTTCTTTTAAAAGAAGTACTGTATATTTTTGCTTATAAACATGTATATTTTATGCTTTTGGGCTTATTAGGAAATCCTGTTGAACGTTTCACTTTTAAAAAGTATTTATACTCATGCTTGCAAAAACATTTTCCTCACTTAAATTTTGTAAGATCAAATATTTATCTTGCAAAATTAGCAAGTGACAGTTGAGCACTCCCCACACTCTTTCATGTGTCAGGTTGTATATGTGGAGGAAATGGATCGAGAATGCTGGGAGGTTTTATGGCTGTTGAAAGTTGGGTGGAATGGACCTGTGGATGGGTTGGAATGTTTTGTTTTTCTTATTGGCTTCATGTTCCAGAGGCAGAACCTGATCCACGTGTGTGTGCATCTACCCTCACCCAGGTGGTCATGGTTGGGGTTGTGGGTGATGTCAGGACTATACTAATGATGTAAGTAATAGAAATAATTGTTGATATAAGAAATAGAATTAGGATATTAACATGAGAAGTAGAATAGAAGAAATCATC
>JAVSBS010005602.1:0-82532 GCA_033124195.1 Coracias cyanogaster | reverse complement strand
TTTGTGGTGGAGCGATCCCCCGTGCATCTGCGCGCAATAAACATACCTACTATAGAACCTTCTGGGTTATAGAGTCTGTTTCCGCACGTCACTAACCAGGAGCTGATCAGTTGGAAGAGCTTCCTGTTGGGTGTGGCTTCTGCTGGGGCTAGTTGCATCCTGCAGACCTCTTTCAGTGGTGTCTCCATGTGAAGGGCCACTGAGGGAGTCATCTCTGTCTGTTGTGTCCAGCAGGTGATGCTGGCACCACAGTGGGTAGTGAAGGAACTGGGCCCACAGGAACCTATTGGCAGGACTGTCTGAAAAAAGACTTCTGAGGGGATGTTGCTGGGTTCAGCATTGGCCTGTGTGATCAGGCAACTGATGGCAGCATAAAATGATGATGGCTGAACCAGCACAACAGTGGTACAGGGAGTTTTCAGCTGCAGGTTTGATGTGCTGGCCTCTGCACAGATTGCCTTGGCCCAGACTAAGCTCTGGCTCTGTTTGCTATAGGGAAAAGTAGACAAGCACTGCTTGTGGCACAGTCTCCATAGTAATTAAACAACTGCTTGATCTTGTTGGGTAACTAGGTCTACTAGGTTGCAAGAGAGCTGGTTGTTGCTTATGAACCTCCACAAGGAACTGAGCCGTTGGGGCTGGTTCTTGCCTTGCACTGCTGCAGAACTAGTGTTTTCTTTGCCTGTTGCAGAGCAACTTGTCAAGGTAATTCACAATTGGGTGTGCAGTCCTCAATATTATGAACAAAACCAGAATATTAAAGTTCAGGTACAGGTGTTCTTGAGAGTAAAACCTAGCTATAGTAAACCTCTCAAGTGAAAACAAAGACTGGAAGAGGCTTTTCTAGACCTGCTAAAATCAGTTTATGGAAGTGACCTTTTCCTCTAAGTGCTGCCCTTGGTCTTTCAAGAACATTTACTAGTCTTTTCTAGCAGCGAATGCATCTTGGAACTAACATTTCCTCTTGCTAGCGTGTCACATTTCTGTGTTAGTGTGGTTCAGTTCCAATTCTCTCCTACAGACAGGATGATTTTCTTGGCAATCTGTAATACAATTATATGTTGAAGCATGCAGTGAGGGACTATTTTTGGCCAGTGATAAAATGACAATGATAGCACATAATTGCTGAAAACAATTTTGGATTTTATTAATGAGATACTCCAAACAACATCTTGTAGACTATTGTCTCAGTTAACAGCCAATTCGTAAGAGTTAAGTGTTGTGTAATTTGCATTTATTTCCCCTATTTATATTGAAATGACACTTGCTGTCCATAATTACCCATCCTCCAAATACAAGTTGTTCCTTTTTAGTTGCTATTTCCCTTAAAAGAAGTGGAAATAAACACACAATTTAGAGTTGTATTGATTAGCCTCATCCAGAGTGTAAGTAGTTTTTACTATGCATCTGTTTCGCTACATTTTGGGAAGACTAGCTGCAGGCACTGAGAACAACTTCATCGAGATTAAAAAAGTGCTAAGGCTGAACACAATGAAGTGTGGGGGTTTAAATTTTTTTTATTTTTAGTTAGTTTTTAAATAGCATGAAATTGTGGTAGGGATCTCTCTGGTCTTGATCCAGCAAATTTAACTTTGTCTATTGTGCTATCATTGGAAATATTTAGAGTAAAAAATGATTAAAGAATGTTCTGTAAAGAAAATGAAGGGAACAAGTCTTAGCAGGGAGGAGAATTCTAAATTGTCATGTTGATTTAGGGTGTGGTTTGGCTCTACTCATGGGAGGGACAAGCAAGTGTGAGTGACAGTTACAGTGAGGTGGTTGGGAGTTCTTAACCTGGTTGCTTGCATATAAGGTAAAGTCAAGAACATCTAAGTCTCAGATCTGTCAAGGAATAAAAATCATTCTCCATATAATGAACAATTTCTCCCCAAACTTGTAGTGACCTTAATTTCAGGGTGTGGCAGAGGGATAACTGCTGCTGGTTGTTCACATGTGTCCTGATTTCAGGTAGTAGGGTGCATCAGCACCCCTTACCCCTCTTTTTCTTCTCTCATGCCTTCCTTGCAGCAAAGGTATGGATGTACTGTTCTCAGGGTAGGTGGTGTTAAGTGTTGTATAATGATTTATCTAACTGCAGGGGAGAATGGAGAGAAAGTTCCATTAAGTGATTTTTCTGTTGTGAAATCTGAATCACAGAATGATAGGGGTTGGAAGGCACCTCTGGAGATCTAGTCCAGTCCCCCCTGCCAAAGCAGGTTCATCTAAATCAGATTGCACAGAAATGGGTTCAGGTGGGTTTTTAAAGTCTCCAGACAAGGAGACTCCACAATCTCTCTGGGCAGCCTGTTCCAGTGCTCCATCACCCTCCTGGTAAAGAAGCTTCTCCTGATATTGGGTTGGAACTTCCTATGTTCCAGTTTGTGCCCATCGCCCCTTGTCCTATCACTAGGCATCACTGAAGAGAGACTGGCCTCATCTTCTTGACCCCTACCCTTCAGGTATTTATAAACATTGATCAGATCCCTCAGCCTTCTCTTCTCCAGGCTAAACAGCCCCAGGGCTCTCAACCTTTCCTTGTAAGAGAGATGTTCCAGTCCCCTAATCCTCTTTGTAGCCCTCTGTTGGACTTTCTCCAGTAGTTCCCTGTCTCTCTTGAACTGGTGAGCCAGAACTGGTGAACTGGACACAGTATTCCAGAGGTGGTCTCACCAGGGCAGAGTAGAGAGGGAGGAGAACTTCCCTCAACCTCCTGGTCACACTCTTCTTAATGCACCCCAGGATACCATTGGCCTTCTTGTCCACAAGGGCACATTGCTGGCTCACGGTTACCTTGTTGTCCACCAGGACTCCCAGCAGGTCAGCCCCTAACCTGTACTGGTGCATGGGGTTATTCCTCCCTAGGCGCAGGATCCTATACTTGCCCTTGTTCAACTCCAGTAGGTTCCCTTCCACCCAACTCTCCAGCCTGTCCAGGTTCTGCTGAATGGCAGCACAGCCTTCTGGTATGTTGTGCTTGTTTCTAATGCTAATACATACATATCCAGTGCTAGAGGAACTCCATCCACAGCCTTAAGATTATCCTCTACAGGGAAACAGCATTCAGTAAACTTCAGACATAGATCTCTCTCAATTACTGAGCCTTCACATTTCTGTGTCTCTTGGTAACTAAAATTGTATATACTTCTACAAATCATATGTATCTAAATACTACCATAAGGAGTAGTTTATGGAATAATCCAACTATTTGCTTAAACAAGTAATGATATTCAAAGATTCTTTTTTTTTTTTTTTTTCAGAGGAAATGCTGTAATTTTCTGATTCCCCAGCCTCTGCAGGAAGAGCTGGTACCGTCATTGCTGTCGAATTCATAAGCTGGGTAATACAGGCTGAGGAAAAAAATGAAGACAGTCTTTCTCACTTTCTTCAATGAAGTGCAAATAAGATGTGTCGCTGTGTAGTTCTGGTGAATAGCTATGTAGACAGGTGAATTTCTTGCTTAGCTGATGAATTGCCGAAATGTTTCCACAGATGCTACTCAGTGCAATTAAGTATGGAAGGTACATCTTTCTCTCCCCTTTCTTTCTACTCTTTTGCTGCTGTTAGCTTTGTCTTTGTTCTGACTTGCTCTAGAGGAACAGAAATATGGGATTCAAAAAAGCATTGCTTAAAATACAAGTATTCTATGTAGTTGATACATCTTCAAAGCTGATGATAAAGGATTTGTTGTGACTTTTTTTGCTTGTGATTGTATGGATGAATTTAATGAATTTCTTGTTTGTGATGTCTCTCAGCAGTGAGTTTAACAGCTCTTGGCCTTTCCCCTCTCCTTAAACAGGACCTCAAGAACAAGTAGATCTTGAATGAGCAAAAATGTAGCTCTTGTAGGGGGCTGAACTGGTGGAAAGAATGGATTGAAGCACAAAACCTTGTAAATCTGATGGTAGAGATCAATTGATTGAACTTTGAAGTTATTAATTATAGCTTTCTTGAGCTTTTCCAGAAGGCTGCAGTAATCATAAAAATGAAGGATTTATTTCAACTTTGCAGGTAGCAGCACTATAAACACTTTGGATCTTTGGGTCATCTTTGAAGAAACAATGCTATTAAACAGGCCTGTAATCAGACCTGCAAATAGTAATCACTGGGTAAGAAATTATGGTCTTTTTTGAGGCATGGGGAATATGTAATTAATCCCTGAAGCTATGTGTGGGCTAGAATGCACCTGCTGTGATGTCTAGAAGATGATACCTTAGGTGTAAAGGTGAGAGCAGGGTGATACTCTATTTAAAAAAAACAAACAAACAAAAAAACCACAGCCAAACAAAATAAAAACCATAGTATTTCTTTTTCTCCAAATTTATTGCGGAATTCTCATTCATTTTTCTCTTGTAAAGGTCTTTCTGCAGAGGTCTGTCTTGGTCAGTTAAGGAGAGAATTGGACCCATATGCTAACATTCACAGCATAAATATGTCTATCAAGCAGGCCTTGGATTATTTTTATTAATGGACATTAAAGGCTATACATAGTAAGCACACGGTTATTGGTACTTGCAGGAGAAAATTATAGTCTTGTGCACAAGGGACCTCTTCAATGCACTTGACTTAGTGTGAAGTATGGGTTGAAGCCTTTTAATCTGGGAACTGGTTTTGACTCCTTAAATAAACATGTGTATGCTTGCCTTTTTTGCCTTTTTTTCCCCCTCAGGTCTTTAGGATGAGTATCCTCAGGTGGTCTGCAGGTGCCAAAATGGCTTGTGTCAAACAGGAGTTAACTCTGTTAACTTGGTCATCTGGTGTAATGTCTTCTTTGTTAAAGTTGAAAAGTATTTCACAATTAAAGACAGAAATATCTTAGTTGCAAAAGTGAATGTGAGAGAAATCAGAAATACGGAGGAATTTAATTTGTTTGGGTCAGATACGCACTATTCATTCTATGGTATACATCTTACACTCCTACATCTGTGTGTGGTGTTTAAAACAGCTCCCTGGGTGCTTGGATTGGTAAATTAAGCCATTTCCAGTGATGGTATGAATTTGGAGTGAAGTAGGAAAGTGAATAGGGGGACTGGGATTCATGGGGGATATATTCCCTTTGGTCTTTGTGCTGGCTCACACATATGCTTCTGAAAAGCAAGATAGTTATTCCAGATAATCCCAATGTATTATGTTGTTTGGGACAACTGATGGCTTGTTTAGAAGTATCAGTGTGATGATATTTCTATTAATTTTGCAAGAGTTATATGCTGTATAAAGTTTAAAATGGTTGGCACTGAGTAGGAGGTACAGCATTTGAAAACAAAGGAACAGCCCTGGATAGAAGCCCTGTCGAAGTCTGCTATTCCAAAACCAGACTGGTCCCAAGAAATGAAGTTGTTGGATGAGCATGATAAACCGTCTACTGTGCCATCTGTGCCCTGCTGGTGCAGGTTTCTCTATCTGAACAGTATAAAAATAATACAGTTTTAATTTCAAAAGCTTTAGTCACACTTTTCTTGCTGCGTAGTCTTTGCTTTTTTCCTTATTTTATAGATTATTGCGTGTGGTTTTCCTCAAACTGCATGTTCTGTGAAAGCTTGGGATGACTCTCATGAGGTAATATGTCCCTTCCCTAAAATCTTGAATCACAGACCTTCAACAGCCTAAATCTATAGTGGAATTTACAGTTTGTGAATCGCTTCTCCCTTCACTTACTGAATTAGCTTTAGCTATTTGTTGTATAGCTATGAAGTTGCATGCAGAGTATGCTTTCCCCCCTTCTTCCTCTGCTTTATTTGCTGCCTCAAGGGAGACATGGGACCTTGAAAAAGAGGATTTGATTATGTGAGTGAAGGAGAACCTGACCTTCAGATGCTGCACCCTTCATAACTGAGGGAGGGGAGATAATGGTTTAAGCATATATTTGATGGAAGAGAGATGTGCAAATCTTGCTTAGGGAGGCAAAACTCTTCTGGTCAATTACCATTTTACCTGAAAGAAGCTTGATGGTTTTGTCCCTGCTTTTTCATTTTAGGAACAGTAACTAATGTGGCAGACAAAGTAATAAGCAAGAAATCCTTACAAAAGCTTTCCAGAAGCTGACATTTCATTCTAACCTTTTTTATCTGGTAGCAGCTGGTTTGTCAGCTTGAATTTTGAGCTCTGGGTGTTGCAGCAACCTTCTTTCTGAAGCCCATCCTTTTATTCTGCCTCATCTCTAGCTGATGGCATGTTTCTTGAGGTACAGGAGTGCTTACAGCTGCTGCTAATGGCTGAGAAGTGAGACATTTCTGGGATGCTAGCTGTTATCTGTGCATAATCGGTGCTTGAAATGAAGCTCTATGACGTCAACTCGAAGTGGTCGTTAATCTCTGTGAGGTAATCCTCTTTGCTCCAGGTCACCATTGTCTGTGAAAATGAGCACATGAAAAGACAGTTTTGCAAGCATACTTTTATGTGCCCTTCAGAGCTGTTTTGATGCCAGTTTCAGCCACTTCGTGACACAATGTCTAGATGTCTCTTGGGACTTGAAACCCTCATGATCCCAAAAGTGTGATGGAACTATTTATGCCAGAGTATTTCTGTTCAGCCTGATAGCAGCTCTCTTAACATGTAGTTTGGGCCTAGGCAGTTAATCTATTTGTTAATGCAAGGCTCTGCTATTATTAACTTTCTGAAACTCGTATACTCAAGCTTTTATGATAAACCATGACTCAGTACTTAAGTCAGGTTATTATTAGTATTGCCTGACAGAATGATTTCCAGGCTTGATCCTATCAAACATTGTGCTTCTCAGAAGATAGCAGCTTGAAGAACAGCATCAAACCAGGTGGATGAGAGTGCTAGAAAGTTAGACTGTTTCTTTAAATACTGCAAGGCTGCTGCTTAAGCAGTTGTACCCCTTCTTCAGTCTGAGAGCTTTCTTCTTCCATTTACTGGATCAATCACTTTTAGTTAATGAAATGTCTTTATTTGGAAATAGAGAAATGGTGTTGCATATTAGCTCTGCCCTTCAAGGTGCCTGTAGTGCTTTTCCTGGATTGGTAAATTCCACAAAACCTGCAAGTGCACTCAGTTTTTCATCAAGTCACTGTTAAAAATATTATGTAATGTTGGACCCTGAGGAAACCCTTGCAGTGCCATGCTTTGCATATTCCTAGCTTGGTTGTGAATTGTCAAGAATGATTGATCAAGAATGTCTTTTCAGCTGGCTGTGTGCTGCTTTAGCTATGACTTGATATAAACCATTCTTCCTTAGCCTACTAATGAAATATCATGTAATATAGCTCAGTTACATTCAGGCACATCTACTACTTTTCTGCCATCTTTTAAGTCATATATTGACTTGACATAATTTGCTCTCTGTCTGTTGTTACTCCCTCTATGATTCTAAGTTTTGTTCCTTCATTTCAATATTTTTATGGGTATTAAAGCTATACTGACCATGCCTTGTCATTGTTTCCTTTCTGCAGCTAGTAATTTTGTCCTTTTGGGATTCTACCTATTCTGTATGAATTCTTGAAAATGACCTTTTTCTTTGTGTTCTTGGTATATCTCATTAAACCTAAATATATTCTGTGTACCTGCCTATGTCATGTTATCTTTTCTTTGCTTTCCTATTTTAGAATTCTTAATTCTGGTTTAAAATAATGTGAAGCCTAAAGGTCAAAATAATTTTGTGTAGTGCCACAGGTATTTTTGAACATTCTCTGTTGGTTAACAAAAGACTTTCCTACAGTAATGGATCTGTCTATTCTGCATCCTTTCACTTCTAGTTATTGTTCTAACTTCCTTATTATTATTTCCCTTGGTAGTTGTGACTTATGGTGTGCTTGTGCCTTAGCCTTTCTGACTTTTGCCTCACTGCTCATACTACTCTTTTTATATTAACTCTTATCACTATATCTTTGTTTGCATTTTTGTACCACTCCTTTTTTGACTTTTAAGATCCTGAAAGAGCTCTTCATGAAGCCTTATCGAGTTTCTCTTAGATATCTTGACTTTCATTACCCCAAAGAACATTTTACTGTTGGGCCTTTTAATGCTACTCTCCTATAGAAAAATGCATCTTTTTCTTTTTTTTTTTTTTGTGCCTTCTGACTTGTTTCCTGTGGGATCACAAACTCCCTTGCCTCTTTTTTTCCCCTTCTCATACTCATTGTTGCAGGATCACTTCAATCTAAAATGCCTTTTATGCTTAGAGTCTGGCAACTAGAAGCATTCGTTGCAAAGGAGGTTACAAATGTGATCACCAATTTTGATATAATTGACAAACTAGGGTGACAAGAGGCTGAGGGGGAACTTGAGCCTGGAAGGGCTTATGTTACTCAAAATCAGATTAAATATCTAGAAGGGGAGAAACTCGCATGCATCAGGGCACAAATGAACCCCTAAATGAATTGGTATAGAAGAGATGGAAAGACCATTATTGTGATCAGATACAGCTATTTCCGTGCTTTCCTGATAACTTGAGGAGTGGCAGATTGGTGTATGGTCTGTCAGAAAGAGGGGAGAAAAACAATTGCTGCTTCTGCCGCCTGTCAATATATGTGTATTTTTGGGACAAGGATTAAATAATCATAATAAACTTCAGTGTTGCTACTGGCTGTGATAAGGAATTATTTTGTTTGGGCATGTGTGAGCTTCATACAGGATCAGATGCCAGTATATTCAATGGTAGTGTCTGTAGAGAAGAATTTTTGTCAAGGCTGGTGAAATTATTTAAAACCTACCCTTATAACAATCAGTTTGGCTTATAGATGAAATATACGCAGCTGTATCTAGAAAAATATGTGTGTATGAACAGATAATTAAAGACGCAGTCATTTTCACATTGCAGTTGGTCTGTGTTCACCAGCAGGACTGGCTTCATGCTTATTGTCCATTCTGTGATCTCCACATCACAGGTACCTGTAGGTGCATGACTGCTTGGAGCTGAGCTTCCTCAACTGATGCCATGTCTGTGTTTGTCAGGAGCATCACAAATATGGATGGCAGCTTCAGCCATAGTATTGAAATTCACTATTTTGTCAAACTCTTTTTGGCTTAAAAAAGTAGAAACAGTCCTTCAGCTGCCTCGTTGTGTTTTTAAAACTGTTTAAATGAGATTCCCATAATACCTAAGGTCTTTTTTTCTTTCTTTTTAAATCTGTCACTCAATACATAGTGCATCACAATCTTTAGAAACTAGAAAACTGCTTTCCACAGGAGCACTTCTTTTTGTTTTGGGATTTCTGTTTAATTTCCTTACCAATTAACAAAATAGTTTTTCTGTCTTTTTAAGGGCATTCCTGTGAATGAAGGGGTGTTAAGCTGCCTAAGCATGGTTAACTGGGGCAGATGGACCACCCATTTTCAGATGTGTTCCAGAGAACAAAAGATGTTCATACTGACAGATCATATGTTCTGTCATTGTAACACCAAACTATTAAGTAAAACTGTCCCTCAAGGCAAAGCATTTCATTTATTTTCCTTTGAGTGAGTAACTTGTTTATTAAGATGTACTAAGTGGCTAAATCCGGATTGTACTGCAGGCAAGGAAAAATGATTTATCACAGCTTTTTGTTACTGGATTTTTTAATATTTAGTGGAATTACCTTTAGTTTTAGATTAAGGAGAATGTTTTGATAGGACCAGTTGGATGAAGTACCAAGTCCCGCTCTAGAATATGCAATGTGTTTGTTTTTAAACTCTTTCACTCAAGAAGTTGTGGTGGTGACTGATGAAAGATTCTGACAATGGATGCTTGCAGGAGTGAGCAGGGCACGTGAGCAGCCTGTGGCTATCTGTCTTCATCAGAGTTCTTATACTGAGTTAGGAAAAAACTTGGCATTCTTTCACAGGCACTGCATCTTCTTTTAGGGAATGAAGACAGATATGGTGATGCTGAACTCTGCTTATGTACTCTCAGTAGGGGTCATCTGGCCAACATGGAACATCATTAGAAGATGACATTACTTTTCTTGGACTAATATTAGTTGCTTCATTGAGACATCAGAAGACATGGCGGGTGGGGGAAGGGTGAACTGAAGAAGGCAAAGAAAGGCATTCTGTGTAAGGCATGGAAGTGTTTGAGAAATTATGTGCATCTTGAGTAGTTGTGGAGGTGGGAGGCAAAAATGTTGTGTCTGCATTTATGTCTATATATGCGACCTTTATCTGGCAGAAGGGACTGAAGCTCAGGGAAACAGTGGGCACAAAAGAATTAGTGGTAACAGTTAAATATCAAAAGAAAGTAAAACCCCAGCACCAGATGGTCTAACCTTGTGCAGTGCTACTCAGTAATGTCATGGGGACACATGGTGCTGATTAAGCTTAAAATTGCAAATAATGATATAAATTAGCTGGCTAGTGGTAGACTGTTTATGATCCCTAGCTTTGCAAGGTTTTGTTACCTCATCTGAAAAACATCAGCTCACACAATCATTTTAAAGCTTTTGGGAGAAGGTTTAAGTAAAGCCATCAGTAACACTGCTAATGATTTATCTTCTCCACCCCCAGACCTCCTCATCTTCCCCTTTCTCTCTTTCCCTTAATTTTCCTCTGTTACTCACTTTTACATACACTGTAGCTCTTGGCATACAAACTGCTCATTGGTTTTCATTCCATCTGTGGACCTGGGCCCTGGCCTTTCTGAGTTTGGTTTGGGCATGGCTTTGTGACTGAGCTATGCCACTGAGATTCAGTGGTAAAACCTTTGCTGACAGGCTGTGAAGCTGAGAAAGCCACAGCGATATGCCCAGCCTTATTTTTTCAATCTGAAAAGCTGAAAAAAAGAGTGGGATAAAGTATCACCTGTCTTCTTTTACAAGGGATTGCAAGCTTTCCAAGGAAGGGGTGGTCTTTAGCTGAGCACTTGAACAGTGTGTAGCACACGTGACTGACTTCAGCTGACTTCTCTAAACCATGATACAACTGATTATAATAGCTTATACCTATTGTTTTTAGTACAGCAACAAGGATTATCTAGGGTGGGATAATGTAGAAGTTTCTGTTTTCAAACAGCTTAATACAGCCACCTCAAATACTGTTATAAGACCTTTCTAAAACTTGGACCAAAGTTGACACCCTCGTTATGATGTATGCTGTATGTTGGAACCTTTTAATTGTGATGTGCATGTGCTGGGTATCTTGCTATGTATATCCCCCGGACACCTGAGCAAACAGATAAAGCTCAAATCATCTGGCTGACCAGGAACACATCCACAGCAATTGTGTAGAAATTGGGAACACACTCATTAGTGAACACGAGTAGGCTACAGCATAGCTTCCTGTTCAAGACGCTCCTCTATAGCCCATGTCTACTTTCTTTCTCATTTGTTCCTTTAGGGGAGTGGAGGGAAAGAAATAATCTACAGAGTAGAGTACTTTTCTTTCCTCCTGCTTCTTCAAAAGTCTTATTTCCCCTGTAGATGCAGACACGGCCGTGTGGTCTAACTACAAAATAGATTGTAGTCAATTCTGCCGTCTGCTGATGATCTCTTCTGGCTGCTTGCCAGCATGCTTGCAGTATGTGGCTAAATCTAAATCAGTTGAGGACATTAGTAGGATTTGGCCTGTGCTTATAGGTAGAGAGAGGCAAAATGTGGCCTGGCTTTTGATAAAATAAATTTTTTTGTGCTACTGGAATTATTTGTTTTAAATCGGGATTCACAGGCAAGAACTGTATGTGTTCCTGTTACAGGTTTTTTTAACTAGGTCATACCAGTCTCTTAATTATTGTTGACTGCAAAAAATTGAAATAGGCTAGTGTTTTGAAATGTCCTCAATTGCTGGGGAATATAGGGAGTAAGAGGGGATTTAATGTGTACAGGAGTTAAACCTTGTCTGTATTGGTCCCAGGACACACCAAACTTGCGTTTGTTGCAGTTTGGGTACAGATAAAATTTCAGCAATGTATTATTTGTGTGCTGACAATTTAGTGAGGCGGCCTTCCAGAAACGGCATCTTGCAGAGTTTGTGTGTGTGGAGGAAGTAAGGAACAGAGTGGAACTGTTGGTTTGTGTCTTCATTCATAGTCCTTGCCTTGCCCTGGGTCCCCAGTGTTTTCTGAATGTATCCCAGCACTAAAAGCTCCCCCTTGGGACAATCTTTCTCAAACTATTGAGCTATAAAGGCAACAAAAATAAGAGGAAACCTACAATGAGCCTGCAGTAGGTGACTTATGGAATGTGCTATAAAGATACAATACTGAAACAATCTGTTCAGTGATTTTACTTTTCAGCTTAGTCTCTAAGTAACTGCGCTTTCTGAAGCTAACAGCATATTTTTGCAGACAGTGTCTGCTTCTAGCAGGGACAATGCTGGATGTTTAGAGTTACTACCAAGGATTGGTATGCAGACCAAGATCACTGCTAAATGCTGTGTACCATGTTGAGGGTGCAGAAAGTAAAAGGCTGCACCTGCAGGGAGGAGAGGACAGGACAGGTGGACCTAAACTGGCCAATGAGGTATTCCATCCCATATATGCGACATACTCAGTATAAAGCTGAGGGAATCACAAGGGTCAAGCTCTTTTCGTCAATGGCTGGCATCTGAGGAGTACTTGGTTTTGCTTTCAATCCTGATCCATGTGTTCCTGAATCCAGGTCCAGAAACCAGCTCCCAAATCCAGTTCCAGTCTGCTACTGAGTCCAGTCTGGGACTCCACCAGTGCCTGCTCCACAGCATCAGTGGTGATCAGGGGAGTTGGGTTCGATATTGGTTTTGTTTATATTCCATTTTATTATCATTATTTTCATTAAAGCTCTTTTAGTTTTCTAATCAGTAAGTATTTCTTCCTTATTCCCTTTCCCTTCCCCTTTGGGAAGGGAGAGGGATTAACAGAGGGCAATCTGTAATTCATCTACTGACCAACCCAGCTCTAAACCTTGACACAATCTCTGAAGATACACTTTTTTTTTTTTAGTTTTCATATTAATTTCTCGTACAAAGGAAACTGTTACTGTGGCTGCAGTAGTCAGGGTGGAAATGCTGTCAAATCAGCTATGTGGTGCGAATCCTAATTTTTTAGGATAGGCTGGTCACTAGAGGAGGGGAAAAAGTGACTGCTGGTATATTGCATATCAGACTGCATATTAAGGGTTTTGCATCTTCCTCAAGAAGAGTCAGCTGCTTAGAGCAGAAGTTCTAGCTGGGCCATGGTTCTGGTGTAGCATTTCTTGCATGGTATTTCTAATGCTCTGTATTAACTCTTTTTCAATGGTTGAATGTGTATAGAACATAGAGTAAGCAAAGGAATGCCCACTGGAATATTTAAAACATGTATGCTGGTGAGTAGTGTGTGAGAAGGATTTTAAAGATGTGGGGAGTTTGATATTTTAATAACAATTTATACCCAAGGAACATTCTTACTAAGGAATCTATCCATGACATCTGCTTAGAAAGTGATACCTTTTAGTCTTGAATTCCTGTGTCTTGTCTTTCTTGCTGCCGTGTTATTCTTTAAAGTATCATCGATAACAGCAGGTAACTCCTGCCTTAACTCCTGCCTTTGGAGAATTGAGGTTAAGATTAGAGGTGCTCTTCAATATTTTTTCTGTCTTTTTTTACACACTGCAGTTTTACAGCAGAGGCACCTGGAAACTCAACAATAGACCTGCCAGATCTTTCCTCTGGATTCCTCTACAGTTTGTGCTGTGACTTGGCCTCAGTTTTCTACCAGGCATTCCTTATATAAAACTACTGAAGATTAGTGTAAAAGCAGAAGGAAGGCTAGAGAAAGATCTGAGTAGGCATCAGATAATGACAAAATAATTAGAAATTTTAGCCTCCAATCCTGGAAGTACTTAAGCATGTGCTTTATTTTATGTACCATGACCAGCTGTAAGAAAAGCAGTGGGACTGCAGAGACTGATGCAGTGCAAGGGAGAGACATTACATAGCTTCAATCTTCAGTATGATTTTGATTTGTTAAATGGCACCTACTTTGCAAAATGGCTTTCCACCTATTTGCATCACACCATGCTGATCCCTTTGTTTAAACTGAAACTCAAAGAGGACCTGGAAGTTGTGGAGAAATGCTGCCCCTTCTTGTACTTCCTCATCAGTGGCTTTCCAAATACACTTTGTGCTTGTATCTTCCCAGTTCTAGATACTCCTCCTCTTCCCCCTTGACTGGAGAAGCAGAAAGTTACCTGTTTATTACCAACAGTTCACATTCCTAGTAAAAAGTCCAGGTATAAGTTGGCGTGAGGGAAGGGAGGGGCTGAGAGTTAGTGGATATGAACTGAAAAGGTTCTTGGGCTCTGCAGTAATTCAAGCTCTCGCTTGGATTACTGCCAGCCACTGGGGGTTACACTGCTGTGGAAGGAGAGAAGGGGTAGGTATACAGATTTATTTAGCAGTTAACGCAAGTGGTTTGTAAGCTTTTGAATGGTGAGCAATCAGCCCAGTAGGGGAGCTCTTCCACTGTGTCTTGTGATGCGTGCTTGCGATTAAGTGTTTATAACAGAATTAAAGCATGTTGTGTTAAAACACTGTGTACTTAAGAAGCAACATGCCTCTTAGCTAATCTAACAGACATCCTGTGTTTGGTTGGAGAAGTATAAGAGGTCAGCATGGCCTTTTTTTTTATTTATAATGTTGTTTAAATTCTTGTTGACCTCCATCCTCATGAAATAACTGAAAAGTTAAACCTATAAATTCAGCAGCTTTTCTTAAAACCTTAAGTGGCTCACTGACACAGACATTGAGAAAGAGGGCATCAGCATGTCCTTACCATACCTGAATGCCAGCCAGTATGCATAGCTTTTTATTTGAACAAGCTTCTAAACATATAATACATTTTAAAAGTGGCCTTTAAATAATTGAGACTTGTGCTTTATCATTACTTATTTCTGTTTTCACATACAAAATTTCAAGTTACCCTCTTCTCTTCTGTTTCCATATTCTGGGTAGTGTCAGGAATATCAAGTTTATGATCTGTCTTGTCAAAGCCAAGCTTAGGAATATATGATCTCAGGTGCCAACAGGACACATTAACTGAAGGTATTAAATCTTAGCCAAAGGTGCTTTATTGAAAGTTTTAGTTGTACAGTTGTGTTAAATGAATGTAAATAAAATAAAATGTCTTCTAAACTAGTCTGACCTGAAACAACATATGTTCTTGATGGATGTCTATGGCTGTTGGGGTGGGTGGTGGCATGATGCATATCTGGGATACAGGAAAGATGCAGTATGCTTTATGAAGTATTTTAGTGGCAAAGGGACTAGGTGAGGTGCTATATAATTGTACATTGCCAAAGATAGTTGATACACAAGTTTGGAGACACAGGGTAACAAGAAGAGTTCTCCAAGAACTTAAAAGATACAGTGCTAAATGTGATGAAAGAGGTGAAAAACAGTAACTGGATTTCTTCTGGTTTGTTTTGTCCTGCTACATCTTGTGGGCTCCTTCCATAAGCAAGATGTACGAAGGAAAGAATAGTGGTTGGCCCACGTCACATTCCCTGTGCACAGACAGGGATTTTCAAACTATTTTTCTAGACTTTCCTTCAGCTGGCTGCAGGCACAAAGCAATTCTTTAGCTACAAGACTGGTGTTTAAGGACTGGGGAGGGAAAAGGGGCTGATTTTCTGGGAAAATGAGAGATCTTTCTGCAGAGGAGTTGCCCCAGTGCAAACTGGTCTTCCAGCTGTGCAGCTGCCGATTCTGTGCTGAGGGAGGAAAAAGGCTGATGTCTCCTGACTCAAGATGGAAGGTTTCTGTTTTGCTGTGAGACCTGACTGTGACAGATCAGGAAAAAGTGCAAGTCCCTGCCCAGAGGGCCACCCTCATTCCTGGGACTATAGCTGCAGCAGTCTGTCGCCTGGTGCAAGTAAGAATTACATTTGACCCAAATCTTTGGAAAGCACTACTCCCACTTCAGTGAACACTGTGAGATCTGTTTTGGTTTAGATGAGATATACAAGGGAAATGGCTTTCTATGGCAACCCTTCATTTTGTTCCATGTATAGCAAATGTTATGTTCCTGCTAAATGCTAACAGCTGTTGATAAAAGACAGGTACCAAGCCTTCCACTGGTTCCTCTACAATGTGAAGATATGTTTAAGGCTACCACACCAAAGCACTAACCATAGAGTAAAATATTTACCTCCTTCCAGCTGTGTTTTTTTTTTTTAAGTATCTACCTTTGCCTTCAGAATCTGTTTCCATCATACTGAATTGAATGTTTCACAGAATTAAAAAAAAAAAAAACCAACCAAAATGAAAAAGCTGTTTCAATACAGCTTTCCAAACAGTAGGTGCCAAGCCCACTCCTCTTTCTTTTATCTGTAATACCAAAATACCTTCTACAAGTCACTGGTGCCAGTCATGTCTTTGCACTCTTTAACCTCTGGAGAGGTTACTATTAAAAGTCTTTTCAGTAGACATGGCAGCAGCTGTTAAAGTATGTTTTTTTCACAGGGAAATGAATGTTTACCTGCAAGAAAGTCAGTCCAGCATTTCTGAGCCAGAAGAGTGTTAATAGCAAGAGTTGTGAAATACACAGCCAATCTCAAATAATTCCAGATCAAGGCTGAACATATTGAACACTGTATGTAAACAACAGTATTTGTGTTGGAGCTGGATCAAAGCTCACTTCTGTTTTAAATGGCTAAAGAATGAACAGGTTAGTGACTAGAGATTAACATTGGTTTTGGTCATTTCAAGTCCGCTTGATTAGTGGCGGGCCTCTTTCCAGGCTTCACCTGTTTCATGGCTCATGGCTACCAAACTGCAGGGCGTGAAGGTTCTGCAACTGTGTTTTCAGGGTAGCAAAAGATAATGTTCAGCAAATATGATTCTAGAGATTCACTTGCAGGAAAATATACTTTAAAATAATCCAAAGCACTTCTTCAGCTCATCTTTTGCTGTACTGAAGAACTGGCTCCTTTTTTTCTGCCTTTTTTGTCTCTTGGTTCATTGCTGATCGGAGGTATTTTACTACTTACACAGTGATTTGATTTCTTTAAAAACCTTTACTAGGAAACTTTCCTGACAGTGTTTTTAGAAATAAATGAGGAATTGCTTGCAATTCATTCACTATTTATATGCTGAGCAACTTGAGTAGAAGGCAATAATAAGCCTTGCATTGTAATAGGTAGCATGGTAATGGCATACACCTGGGTCCAGCAAACTGCTGCAAAGTGTTTTCCTGTGAGTAGAGACCTCCATGTCTGATGCTTCTAGCAGAAGTATTTTCATGTTTATATTCTGCTCTGCACAAATATCAGATCAAAGCAGATGTGTAGTGCAGCCTCCCATTGCTAAGGCTCAGGACAAGCCTGTTGATGGAATGGAAGCTGTGATAGTGCCATAGCACCTATGGCACACCTATGGATAATGCCATGCATAATCAAGATAAAAACCAGGACTAGAACCTGGGGTAATGTTTGGAACCTGCAGTAGTCCCTGATGTAAAGCTTTGCACACTGACTTCTTGTTTCCCTATTAGTAAGGAATGGAAATCAGACATGTGGTAGGTTAAACTGCCTACAGTAACTCCATTGTAGAGTTCCTTTTAGACTAAATATTGGCTTTACCTGGGCTTTCTACTTCCTAATCACTCTGGCATGGGCTCCCCACTTCAGAGAGATTGCTCTCCTTCAGTCAAACCTCAGAACCACCATCACACCAATTCATAGATCTGGGTGTAGCTGGTTTGGTTTTTTCCACTCAGCTTTTTCTTTCTTTAAGTTATAAAAGGAGAAAGAAACTATACATAACAACAAATTACAACAAAGTGCAATTGGGTTTGGCCCTTTTTCTGAAGCAAACCTGGCATGCCTTCTACCTGTGAGTAATCCACATGTCCTACAGAAACCTAGGTTATAGATTGTTGTTGTTGTGTGGGTTTTTTTTTTTTTTACAGCGAGGTTCACTGTGGTATTGTAACCTGTTGATG
Organism: Coracias cyanogaster; assembly: GCA_033124195.1. Lineage (NCBI taxonomy): Eukaryota > Metazoa > Chordata > Aves > Coraciiformes > Coraciidae > Coracias > Coracias cyanogaster. The sequence continues at coordinate 64,708 of JAVSBS010005602.1, read as the reverse complement.
CTAAATATAGATCCTGATGATCAGTTGGTTGTTGATTCCACAGGACAATATTTAGTCCCTTCTGCTTTAGGAACAATGGCATTGGCTAAGCAGAAATATTATTTTGAAGCTGGAACCAAACCAGACTCTGTTACTAGATACAGCACCGGGGAGAACCAGGAACTAGTTAGTACCCCAAAGACTTGCCTGCTGGCATTTGAAAAAGCAAAATGCTCTGTAACAATTATCATATAACTAGATCCCCTTTTCCTAATATAAGAAGATAATTTGGCTTTCATTAGCAGATATAGGGAAAGGTTATAATGGAAGTGATAAAGGGGTGGTTTTAAAATGAATTTTCTTTTACTGATGCAGTTTATATAGGTTTTTAGAAAGGAAAGAAGAGGAATGCTGTAAGTCAGCAGTAACCGCCAGGTTGTGTTTCGGTGGGAAATGTCACTGATGGATCTTTTTCCTTACACACATACTCTATACTTGGAACAAATCCTGAAGAAAAATTCTGCTTCCTGAATGGAAATTTAAAGATCAGAGAGCCGACTTACAGGGCAGCCATAAAATACTTGAGCTTGTGGGATTTTAAGTTTATTCAGAGTTGTTCAGAGATATTGACCAGGTGATGGCAATATCCTACATGGAAAAGAAGTAGCTAATTAATATGACTCATGGCAATCCATAAGATATTCACATTTGTTTAGAACAGTTGCTGTTCATAACCTTTCAAAGAAGAGATCATGAGAATGAAGTAAAATCAAATGTTGAAGGTCTTATGTTTTGTCTAAGTTGTACCTATGAGTGTTATGTACACTTTTTTTTTTAATTGGAGAACACACTGAAAGTATTATGTTGTTTACAGACAATACAAATGCCCACTTGTGTGGAGCTTTGCTAGATCTGTTAATTAAGTAGTTTTACGCTTGACAGTACTGACTCTTCTCAACATAACTGCTGGAATGTGAGAAACAGGATAATGAAAAGTTGTTTTGAAGTCAGTTATTTGAAACTACACTCTGTTTCCTTCCATAAGGTTCAAGAGTTCAGATCACTCTTGAGGCAAGTGTAATACAAGTAAAATACGTTATACATAAATATGTTGTTATAATGCTGTACCAATTATTGTAAGTAATGAGCTGGAGGAGAAGAAGAGATAGGAAGTAGCATGGACAACATCAGATAAATATTCAAAGAAAATGTATGAGAGTTCTGGTCACAAAATGTAAAAGGATGTATTTTTACTGGGTATTTTTGTCAAGATACTGTTCATTTATAGCACTTCCTTTCACATCTTCAGAAGCAAGAGAGAGATTCTGATGGAACCTGTTGTCTCTACCAAGGGAGAAGCTCTCATGTAATGAATTGAGTGTCTGCAAGGGTCTCTTCTAGTTGAAATGCTAAGTCTGCTCAAGCTTATTCTAATGGATTTAGAAAGGTATTCAGGCATATCTGAAAACTAGTGTATCTTGGGTGTTTGTATGCTGGCAGTTTTAATGGGGAATCTTCTATTGGAGGACTGAGCAGAGTTTGGATTTGAAACAGCCCTTACGGCTTGTCCTCTTCATTAGAGGTAACCATCAAGGGACTGCCACCACTAGCATGGTAAAAGGAAGGCAGGGAGGAGGTGGTGTAAGTTCTCTAAAGATCATGTACAAGAAACTGCATCTCGTAGCAGGTTTTTGTATCAGTCAGGAAGCTGTTCTGGATCTTTGTTTTAAACTCTCGGTGCTATCTCTTACTATAGTCAAACCTTAATTTGAGGAGAAGGAACAAACTTTCAAACTAGTAAGATAAGATTTAATTAGTAATAAGATTTCTTCTATGTTATAATTCAATTGATTTAGCTCCTGGTCCACACAATAGATCATGTGAGCACTTTGTGCAGGAGAAAACTATCCCCTTGGTGAAAGCTCAGATTTGCAAGTTAAGATTCCTTGCTTTTTCTTGTACAAAGCCTTCAGTTCTGTATCTTAATATTAGTGATCCCAGTCATCAAAGTCTTTGGCATGTTAATAAGTTACTATGTGTCATCTGCTCTGCCAGTGATTTTGCACATATCTTATCAATACATCTGTACTGTGAGAAGTGCAGGTAGGAGATAAGTTAAATCCAGCAGTGTGAGGTATTCCCATGAAGAGAGACCCCGGGAGAGCTGATTTGTGGTCACTTTAGGCCTATGCTTTAGCAGCTTCCCACCTTCTCCAGTAATCTGTTTTAATATGGCATCTTGTGTAGGGGTAGAAATGTGGATATAGCAAACTACTAAGCCTGAAAAAAAGTTAGTTAGCTGGTGGCTGTAGGGTCTCTTTTGCAGTTCCCTGATCATTGCCGGAAACGTTTGGCAAGATTGGATTTCTGTCATTCCTACTTTAGTGGCTCAAAATCTTTCAATTATTTATTGGTATTTTCTTTTCCCAAGCAGGATGGTCCACAAGTAACTGTTAATTGCAGGGACCCACTATGTCCCCTGGCTTGTGCCTGCCCAGATTGCTGTGACTTCTGCTTCCAAGCTCTGACCCCCCATTTTGTGTGTACCAGGTGTACCATTTTGAGCTTTTGTTTGAATCTTAACCTTTCACTCAACATTCATGTAGGCAGCTTGACTGTGCATCCAAACTGATTTCGGGAGCAGAGTTCCATAGGAAATAGATTGGGTTGGCTAGGATGTGTCTGAAGTCCCCTAGCTGCATAGGAAACCTAGGGGAGGGGACTCGCTATCATGAGAACCCAGTCAAAATCATTCTTGGCAGAAGATGCCTGTAGACATGCTCTGTGTGCATGGTAAAAAAACCTGCTTACTAAAACCTCAGCAAAGAATTCTACTGACTTATTGTAATGGCTTTCGTAGATTTAACCTTGAAATTTTGGGTCTGAGACTGTAAGGCTAATTTGTAGGATTGAGAGAGACTTCAATGACCCCTATCCTAACTCAGCTGTCAAAAAGACAAATTAACCTCTTTCCAAAAATCTTTGTTATCATTTATCACTTCTTGTGTAGTCTGAGAGCTCAACTACTCACTTAGTTGCCTACAAACACGCTGCCTATGTATGATAAGAAGGCATTTGCCAAATCATTTTGGGAAATGAAAGCTAAAGAAACTAATTCTGCTAAACTTTTGGTTAGTTTTATGAACAAGAGTATTTTTTTATTCCCAAAACTACAAGTCACTTACAATACACAAATATACTTTAAAAGTTACAATAGTTCTTAAAGTGAATGAAATATGTCAAGCTAAATTAAACTTAGACTTTTGGATATTATAAGCCCATACTTATTCCTTCGGAGTCTGTCTAGTAATAGACCTAGGAGTAGAAATAACTTGAAAAGTTCCACAGCTGGTTGAGTGTCAAGCATTGGTCACTACAGGCTTTTATTGGTTAGTTGTTTGTGTCTGAAGTCAGGAAAAATAATTCCATTGTATGTAAGTTTTCCCATTTCCTCTGTTTCTCTCTTATTGGGAATGAGCTGTATTCAAGAACAGTTCTTGTTTAGGAGCTGCCTACTGCTTAAGTTTCTCATGGAGCAGAACCAAGTAAAGGTGGGGTTTTTGTTTTTTTCTGTCTTTTTTTTAACTGAGACTTTAGTACTACATAAACTTATGTTTTCAGATTAATTTCTGGCAGAGTGTTAGATGTTAGTTTAGATATCCCTGTTACTGTGGGCTGCTTCTTAGTCTCTTTACATGTAATAGTGTATATGAAGGTATAGTCCTCCTCTGGTAAGGAGGCAAGCTGGGAGTAGCTTTGTTCTTTGCTGTAGTTTTTGGCTAGTTCTAGGCTAATAGGGAAACTGGAGCCAATAAAGTTTTATGTGGAGAGTTTTAATACATTTTCTTCTTACACTGGCTTTAAAGTCTTGGAAACTTTGCATGTGAGTATATTTGTTTCTAACTTGAGTGGTGAGAATGTGGTTTGGGCACATTACTTGTTACGTTCACGCATTGCTCTTTCGATACATCAGAACAGAAACTCAGAAAGACAGCTTGGAAGAAAAGTGAGATTATTCAAGCTTGAAACCAAAGGTGATGTCAGGAAAAATGATTCTAAGAGCAGTTCAAGGAACAAAAATACCAAAGAATGAAATATTACCAAATTATAGTGCTATATTTTTTAACATACTGCCACAGACCACATTTCAATATTTGTGCATAAATTTTCATGCAGCAGTCTTCATATTGTTTATGCAGCCAGCTTTTCAGTCACCTGAGTTGATTTCATTATTGTGGGATAACATTCTCAGTTCATTCCACTCACTCCCAAATACTCCTTTTTAAAGTTCCACTTGGCCTTACAGGCAAACGACAAACTGTATGTTTCGTGATACCTCTTGCATGCTTCATGCTATACTGGTTTCATTGAATCTGTTGGCACAGGTAAGTACTTGTTTGTTTAGGAGCTGCTGTAGGTAAGTGCAGAGCGTTTGGTATTTCAGACTTCAGACCTTAGACTTCCTCCGATGTACTTATTTGGGTGTGAATATGAAATTTTGAAGTCAGTAAGCATCCTGGATGTGGTTTAAAAAAAAAAGACTCCTGTTCTTGTCTGAGAAAAAAGCCTAAACTCCTCTAATTTGGAGGGCATGATGTGTTCTGAGAGACTATTGGCACAGTGAAGATGCAAAGCTCAATCCTCCTGTTAGAAGATCAAAGACAATGTCTGTAAAAATGGACAATCAACAGAACTTGCATGGGAGAAAACATCTTCCCTGATACTGTTACTGAGGGTCACAGGTTGTTGTTCAACCACTTTTGCACAGCGTCCTACCTTGTAAGAGGAATGAGAGAACAAATTATGTCAAGAACTGTTGCACCAATGACTTATTTCCTTTTCCATAGTTACAAGCAGTTGCTTTTGGGTTTGTTTTTATTTTTCATTGTTTCCCTTGTTTAGTACTTGAATACATGAGCTTGTTCTGTTTATAAACTGTTGAATTTGGTAAATATCCTATGTCATAGTTCAGAGGCACTAACTTGTAGCTGACAAATTTAGGAATAAAGGAGAAAATTCCTTCAGTTCTGCAGTAAGAGAAACATTCTGGGCTATTATTGATGGAGGCTTATCTCAGCAAATTGTTACTGGATGAAGTTTTAAAGTAAACAAAATATTTCCACAACTTGATGTCAAGATGTCAAGTACAGAAGTCACCATGTCTTCAAAAATTGAAAGGCTGACACCATGAATATCTACACCGATAATACGACAATTTAATTTTTAAGGATATCTTTAAAATGTTGCTGTTTATCTGTGAGAGGAAAAGGAGGGGCGGGGATGATGTTTAGCTCTTCTGGAAGTTTGGTGCAGTGACTCTGAAATAGCTCTTAGCCCCTACTGGTGGCATCACACCTTGGCCCCACAAAATCTCTTAACAAATGCTGTTCTCCCCCACAGCCTCTACAACTGTTCCAGAGCTTGTTGAGATCTCAGGAGGGATTAGCAGCCACTAGTGGTTCCTCCTCTGGCAAACATGAGGGCTGAAGAGAATCAGGAGAAAAAGGCAATCTTCTTTGTCCCACTTTTCCTCAACCTGCTCTGCTGGGCAGAGAAGAGGAGAGCATGTTCTTCCCTGCTGCAGAAAGGGAAAAATGCGCTTCCCAAAACCCTGACAAACTAATCAAGTTCTGCTGGATCAAAGTGTCTCTATTGACTTAGTGTGCTTAGAGGACTTTTTTTTTTTTTTTGTGAGGGGAAAGTTAGTGTGAGTGCTTGAATGAATAAAATAGCTTTAAAAATCACAGGACAACTTTGCCAAAGAAGTCTGGCAGCAGCTAGAAACACTGATGTCCTTTGCTTTATGATTACTTTAGAGGCTGTTCCTTGTCAGTGGTTTGCGGCTATTAACTGATCATATAGTGCTTTTTAAGGGTTATCTGGCCTCTGGTCAAAGTTACATTAAAAAAAACAAACCGAAACAACCCCTCCAAACCAAAAACCTAACCAAAACCCACAAACAACATTCTTCTGTTTCACAAAGAAATAAGCAGTGAGATTATTCATTAATAAGTAGGTGGGCTTGGGAGTCAAAGCTATGAGGGGAATGGGCAAGGATTTGAAGAATACCAGGACAGATCTTTGCTTGTTAACATCAGGTAAGAGAAAGAAATCACTTTCTGAAGAAGCAGTTCCTTTTTAGGTCCTAGGTTTGTTATTGCCTCTTAATCACTGGAGATGCTAATTAATGCAGTCTTAAAAGGACAGAACACATTGGATCTAGCAGAGAAATGGGTTTTATATGAGTATGGATGCTTTGTTGTAGGGTGGAATTATGTTGCATGCTCTGGTTGGGCCATCTCCTCTGTTGCCCCATGGTTTCTTTAGTGCATGAATAAACCTGGTGCTTTAGAGTGTCTCAAGACAATGGGGCATCAGTAGTCTGTTCAGTGAGTCCAGCCCACACAGATAATTTAAAGGAACAAGAGAAATCAACATAGCCACATTTCCCTTGGGATATAAATTCTAAACCTCAATTTCCCATCAACTCCCAAGCATTGGTCTGTGTATGTGTATGTACTGTGTGTCTTTTATGTATATGTATGTTTGTGAAACTATCAAATGGATAAGAACAGTAAGAAAAATGTATGTATTTGTAGTCTGAGCAAAATTATCTGCAAATGGAAGATCTGGGGATTTTTTCCTATGTGTTTGTCATTAGTGGGTGTTTTCAAGAAAATATGTTCTAGTGAAAACCTAGCAGTTGGTTTTTCATATGCATACACATAATCCACTCAAGCTATTCCCTATTCACCTCATCCAACTCAGTTCCTTCCTTTCATTTAGGAAATTCAGTGTTCTCTAAAGCCCAGATAGGGGTTATCAATCATGTTCAATATTAGGTTACTTGCAGAAGAGAGTCATTACCTTTAATATGTAATAACTGCACCATGAAGATAATACAATAAAATCTAAGAAATGTAATTTAGAAAAGCTTCCTGCTCAAGCTTAAAAAAAAAAAAGTTATAATCCCATCCTTAGGGTAACAGAAAATCTTGTTTATTTTATTCCTTCTACTTTGTTTGCCTTTTGGGGTTTCTTGCAGAGTAATGCATCATCTGCCTGGGGTGGTTCTCTGTGTGGGTCTGTTGCAGTCAGCTTTTTCTATAGAAACACCTAAGAATACTTTATTGTAGTATAGCTGCTGTGCTAAGGGCTGCTGCAGCACAGAGCAGCTTTCATGTTGGACTGTGATTGTCGTGGTCTTGCTAACAATCTTAGGATTTAATGAATTACAGGGATTAGGACTACACTGTACTTTTGACATAGATGTGAATGGTGCCAAAAAGGAGGTACTGGAAACTTGTAAAAATAGGAAAGTTTTTCATGTTCTAGTGTGTCCTCAGGGAAGCAAATGGCTGCTTTTTGGTTTTGACTTTGGTGGGAGAAAGGGTCAGGGTGTAGAGCTGCTGTTACTGCTTTTCTACCTTTCCTTTTGGTTTTGTTTTCCAGTACTGACACACTGGTGTGCTTGGCTGTCCCACCAGAAGGGATCGAGACAGCCTCAGCTTCAAAAGGTGGAAGAGTAATGTGGAAATAGCAAACGAGACTTCTCTGTCTCAGGAAGGGCAGTGTGGCCCAGTAATTTCAGCAAGTCCTTCGTGAGAGCTTTGCAGCACTTGATTGGATTTCTCAGGAACAGTGTAATACAGTGGTTTGACTTTTTTTTTTTTAAACCAGGAATGGCAATGGCAGATCATAGCTCTGGTTTTACTTTTTAACAGTTTCTCTGCTCCTACAGGTATGACTGCTTGGTGTTCTTCAATTGAGGGATTATTCTTTTTTTTTTCTTTTTTCCTCAGTATCTTGGACTAATATTCTGACATAGCTGCCAGAATTATTCTCCCTTCATTTACTTCATTGGCAGATGTTTACCTTTTCAAAATGACTGTTAAACTGTTAATTTTAATTTTATTTCACTGTTTCTCCCTCTTTTGGATACCTTTCCTCTAGGCTATATGCTGTTTTACCTACTATGGTCCAAATCTGAGCAAAACAGTTTCTGCTAATTATAAATTTGTTTTTCTGCAGGGAGTTTTCAACAGCGATAGGGCTTCCATTGAGGCAGCATGTGAGTGTTTGCTGTGATATATTTTGTTGTTAAGCTTTTAATGGGGATCCTACACTTTTCTTTTGGAATGTGTTTCCTCCTACTACTGTCTGCCTTTTGGACTTACTCCGTCATTCCCTTTAGATGTGTACTTTTAAGTGAGCGAGCAGCCATGAAAAGTAGTAAAATCAGTCATCTGAACTCAAGTCCTTTTAGATCTAAAATGATACCTAAGCAGTTAATAGATTTTGCAGTTCTGGTTCTCTGTATTACTAGCAGAGGTAGTGATCAAGATTTGAGAGGAAAATCTAAACAAGAACCAGACTGCTACTGGGAAAGCTTTGCTGAGGATTTTACTCCAGAGGATGACAACAGAAAGCATGACAGCTAACCAAGCTTCTGACCTGTTTCTACACAAAGGCTTTGGTCAAGTTATGTAGTACCAAGGGGCCATTTGGAAAGAGTGGGCTGGTGGTAAAAGCTTCTAAGAGTATTTTGCCATTTCAGCTCACTTAATATTTGACCCTGAAACTTGATGTTCAGCAGGCAATATTAGGAATCCTGCCTCTTTAACAGTCTTACTTCAGTACAGTGGTGCAAGTTTGTAGTCTCACTGGATATTCTTTATGTAAATAGTTTGGAGGAAAACTGAAGGAATGTGGATTCTCTCTCTGTATGGAAATGTCTCCCTCAAGGTTCTGCAAAAACAGGTATCAGTTAAAAATAGAGGTAGATGAATATACAGAAATTCCCCCTCTTCTGTAATTGTGTTTCTTACCACATGTGCAGCTAAAACTTGAAATGAACTTGCTCCTAACTTTTCTCATGATGTTGATGTTGCATTGTCTCTGGACATTGAAATAATCTGGTAAATGGGCTCTCTGCTTAAGTGCAACTTTAATTGGAAAATCACATCCACAGTAGTTCTCAGAAATCCTATTTGAAATTACTAAGCATGATTGGTCATGCTGGAAATGCTTTAAAAATCCATCCAGTCAGACAACAGAAGCTATTTGGCTAGAAAAGTCCCTTGAATCTTTGTTACTCACCACAGGTCAGAATTAGTCTCTGCACATCAAATATAGTCAACACACCATAATTATTCTGTGGGGTAAGAATTCTGACAAAACATTATGAAATAAACTCTAAAAGAAAATCGTGTTTGGTATACCCTGGAAAAATGTGAAGTAGGTTTGTCAGACTATCTTGTTGTGAATTAGTGTATTGGTACTCAAGTTCTAAAGTGAGATACACCGTCAGAACACCCTTGAATTATAATTGGATATCTTTGCGCTACTAACACCTATTTTAGCTCTCATTTGAATTAAAGCAAGGAAAGAAGATGGATGTAACCAGTTTAGATCTTAAATAATAAAAATGAGATTAACCGTGCTTTGTTAAAGAACGTCATCTGGAGATTTGCCATTTTATTGTTGGCGAATTTGCTCAATCTAGTTTGAACATTAATTTTAAAAACTGAAAACACAGCAAACTAAAATAGCGTGTTACAAAAATGATTTTTAAGGAAAACCTTGTAAATAACTTTCCTTAAAGGAATATGTCTCTTGTTTTTCTCAGGCTGCTGCCTATCACTGTAAAATGGCATAGCAGTGGATGGTGTGCCTTTTCTTAGGTTTATTTTTCGTATAGTTCATAAGTTTGTATTTTGTATAAACCCCCAGAACAAGACACGGAAAACTAGATAGCCGTTGTGTTCATGTATGTGTGTCTGTGAGGTTTTGTGGTTTCTGCTGAAATGGAAACTGGATGCAGGAGCATATGCTCTACTTCTGTAACTTGGCAGCAAGAGTGTCAGGCAGGAGAGCCTGTTAAACTGGGAATAATTCTCTCCGCCCCCAGGGAGGAGTAGATCTAGGATTTATACTCCTTTGTTCTTTTAATAGCATTCTGATTTTGTTTTGCTTTATGAAAATGATCCTGTGGTCTGCTCACTATGTCCAGAACTTGAGGCAAGGAGAGATGGAGTGTTAGTAAACATCCATCTGTCTAGTGCTTACAGTTTGGGTTTGCAATAAAACTAAAATGACATTAAAATTCTAAGTCTTAGAAGTACACTTACTCAAGAGGCTGGGTCTTACTTTGGACTCATAATGGAACTGCAATGGCTTGAGCAAAACTGGTTTAGTTTCATATTTTAGCCTTGTCTCTGCACCTTACAGTTTTTCAGCTTTGGGTTTTGTTGTGATAGTTTTGCATAGTGCTAGGTAAGATCTGCAGTGGGGATAATGGGAATGAAAGCATCAGTTATGTCACATAATCTTAGGTAGCCAAAGAAATGATGAGCTGGTTGCCTGATTTTTATGTTGTTAGGTATCTGTGGCTGGACTCCTGTCAAATATGTACATGCACAAAGTGGTTCTGCTGGTCTATCTAACATGTATTGGTTCATTGTCTTAAGATCACAGGAGATGTTAAACATATGGACCATACTTAGTATGACAGGGTTGTGTTAACAAATCCTTCTCTTGCTTTTGTTAGGTTTAAATTTGACAGTGGTTCCTGAGCTGTGGCTCACAGCGTACTTGCTAGTGGTTAGAGGGAAGCAGTACAACTCTGTGGCACTGACTGTCTCCAGCTGCCATTCATGTTAAGAGAAGGGCACGTGTAGTGTACTTACCTAATGTCAATCCATGGTTCTCATCATCTCTTGTGGTTACAAAACTATGGCTTGGAGAGATATAGACTTTGTGAATAGAAACTGTATTGTGAAGACGTTCCCTACCTTCTATTAAGCCATGAATCGCCCAGTGAAAGCCTTTTGGAAGCTTTGAATTGCTGCGCTTTATGTTTCTTATGATACAGAGTTCTAAAAAAAAAAAAAAATTCTTGTGAGTTTCACTACAAGATTTATTTGAGCCGTTAACTGCTGTGATGAAGGTGATCCCTGAAGTCTTCAGCACGAGGTTGGTAACAGATGACTTTGTCAGGATAGTATATTGGATCTATTAGAAGCAAATGATATATGACTTGAACAGATCAAGTTTGTCTTGGATTTCTTTTTCCTTGTAGCGGAAATTTTGTTGCATAGTTCTTCACCTGATTATTTAGTGAGGGGAGATGCTCTAGAAGTATGTGCAACACATCCACTAGCATGCAACAAACATTAAAGGCTTAAATTTTCCTAATTTAAATCAATTAACAGAGGAGGTCTTGGTTGGGAGACAGAAAAAGACTTATGCAGTTGATACTGCTTTTAGTAAAGTCCTGCTGTCCCATTGGGTTTATCGATGCATTTTTTCCAAAGAATAGGACATGGAACAGGCCCAGGCTCCTTGCTCCCTGTTTCTTAGAAGTGGCTGTCTTGTTCTCATTAAAGGGATTTGGGGTGTTGGAGGGGGTACTGCTTTGGCTCTGTTACATTTAAAGGAATATAACAAAACCCAAGAAATAACAATTTTGTATTCCTCTTAAAAAGTCTTTTCTTTGTGTGGCTAGTCCAAGGAAAAACAGCAGGAAAGTGTTTGTGAGTGAGGCAAATGGGATTTGTTTTTTGAATTTGTGAAGAAATACATATAGCTTGAGCAAAACCAATTAAAGTATCTGATCTGCTTATGATTCATCAGATTTTTTTTCTTGATGAAGCAAAGCTTAGAGCAAACAGATGAAAAGTATCATGGGAACTGGAATGAATACAGCTTTTTGGTAGAAACCAAAATGTGATTTGATCAAGTAGCCTTTCTTTTCTATTATTTTAATTCTCAGTTATGCATTCAGGGAACAAAATGAGTCTTCCTGTGGGTTATTCATCACCTGTAATTTTCCATAAGTGTTTCTCAAAGTCTCCTGGAGTAAATGTTTTTGTTTCACATATCAAAGGAAGTGAGATCAAATCCTGTTATGGTGTTCTTTTCCATCAGGTTAGCTGAGTTTTCTCATTTTAGAATAAACTTCTGGAGGGGATGGGCAAAAAAAAAAAATCCAATCGGGAGTTGTTTGCATCTTAAATATTCCTAGTAAAGTTGCATCTTGCTAAGACAAAATAAGAAGAGAAATCTTAGAGAAGATCTCTGAAAGACGTACCACAAATACATGCACATAAATGTGCTCCATGTGAACGTTGCCATTGGTGGGCTCAAGCAGAGACTCTTGCCTGTGAAATAGTGTGAGGGTCTTCACTCTAACCCTTAAATTGTTCATTATAAAAGAAATTTTATTGTGTCTGTAGCCATGAGAGGGCAAACTGTTCATGCACAGCCTGTCTGGACCCTGACTACCTGGGGTTTGCTGATTTCCTTCCACGCTTCCCTCTATGGTCAGAAGTATCAAGTGATGTGTGTAGTTTGCGTTTTTTGTATGGGTTGTGTTCTTTTTTTTTTTTTTTGAGCAAACTTGCTGTGGGAAGTGTTTGCACAACCTCCATGGGGAATATGTTTTCATGGAGTCTGAGGTGCAACATCTAGGGAAAATGAGAGGGGGCCCTAGAGAATGAAATGTGTTGTCAGGGTATTTGGGCAAGTATGTTCATAGCAAATGTGAGGCAGTGCCTACCACAAGACTTGGAGGAAAGTTTGCTCTTTTAGGGCATTTTGTATGGGGAGATAAGTTTTCTTTTACATGAGCAAGTGGGCAACAGTGTATTGCTTTGTGGTTCCGACAGTGGTATTCTGTGTAAGAGATGGTAGGAAAAAACATCTCTTTTACTGATGCCTTATACATACACCCAGACTATTAGAGGCAGGGGGCACAGAACAGGGAAGAGAAGTACTGTCTCATATCCATGTTAACTTAAAAAATTATCTAACTTTCTCTTCAAATTCTGCAGAGATAAACAGCCTTTTCCTCTTAAAAAACGTTGCACTGTTAACACTCATGGTAATGGACAATTTCAAGAAGGGTGTGTATTGTGTCAGAAGACAAGTAAAGTGAGAATTTCACTGTTGACTGAACTCTTTGGTCATTGGCATCAATGTGAATTTTATCATTGCCTTGGATTTGCTTTGTCCACTTGGAAGTTCCATTCTTAAGAGAAGCAGAGCAGCTTAGATTTGTCTCTGGCTCTGGTCACTTCTGTGCTGTTCTTGGGACACATAGCCATGAGCCTGGTTTTAACTGACCAGTAAAACTGAGTTTATAGCTGTGTTGAGCGGTTGATGTGCTAGCAAGAATGTCTAAAATATAGTCAAACTAGTTCTTTTTCCGTGGCCTGTCTGGAGACTCAAATGTTTGAAAAATACATTGTGAAGAACTGGAGGCCATGTGACAAAGTAGTGCTGTACTTTTTTTCCTCCGAAGGTCCTTCATTTTTCCCCCCAACAAAAGGAAGGCGTTTATTTGTGAATTAGGATTTTGCTGCTTCTTACTGAGATTTTTCTCTTTTAATCTGGTGAATGTTTTAAGAACCAGTCTGATACCCAGTTGTGTCCTGGCCAACACATAATAAGCTGGCTGTTACGTATTTATGGTTTTGAGAGAAATCAAATGGCTAGGCCAGAACATGTAAAGTAGAAATGTAGGCACAGTTTTAAAGCAGCTATGTGTGAATACTGAGATGTATGCAGAATGGAATTGCAGCTTTACTAACTGTGGGAACCTTGTTGACTTTTCATCGTGTTGACTTTTCCTGATGATTTGACAGCTGCCTGTTGCTCAGAGCTGGAGCAAGACCCCCTGCCTCTTGAGGCCGAGGCACATCCATAGGTGGCTGGGTTGTGTTCTGCATGTGGTGGAAAATGAATTCTGTGAACTGTGTTGCTTGCAAAGTAGCTAGTTATCTCAAAATTGATGTTAATTCACTGCTGTTTCTTAAAGTGGAAAACTTGTCGGTTAAGCTTGAGAACAAATTTTGGAGACTGGCTTTCAGTCAAATCTTCTGCAAAATCCCACCATTTTACAGCTAATATTTCTGTTTCAGAGGCATGTTTCTGTACCCATTCTTTCTGCCACTTGAGACAGTTAGTAGCTGCCAGATGCTAATAAAATTGTAAGGGATGGAGTTGCTGAAATGGCATCCCTTTGGTACAACTAGTGCATTCCAGGGGCAGCCATAAATGCTATCTATCAGAGGCAGGGAGCCATTTCACACCAGCACAGATGGTTTAGTGTAGCTGGAAGAGAGTGGGGGAGAATAAATCCCACCTGAGGGCCAACAGGGGAATTGTGGACATTGCAGCCTTGCACTTGGGATATAGGATGGGGCAATGTCAGAGAGCTGTGATCTGCCACGCATAATGCACCTAGACTTCGGGTGGGATTTACAGGTCTGTATTTGTCTGCCTGGGTATATGTTGCTCAATGTAAATAGTAGCCTGTTGAACTGCAGGACAGAATGTGTTTGGCTGTGCTGCTTGCTCAGTTTTCATAGAAAAATAAAAAACCTCAAGCCACCACCACCATGAAACTCCTCTTTTTGGCCATGTGCCAGGCATAACAACCAGGCATGAAAGGAACTTGGCACCAAGGACTAAGGGGTTTTTAGTCTCCCCCCAGCCCCTGCATTTTGAGTTGTCTTTACTATAATGTCTTTTGTACTCTGTAAGATAATTACTTTACTAACTTTGTTAAAAAAGAAACAAAATGTAAAAGGAAGACTGACACAGTGACTCCTTTTAACAGGATTACAGGGAGCAAGAACACTCCCTTTTTGTTCTTGAAAACATTTTTTTTTTTTTGCCTGCTTCTCTGCTCACTTGGGGAGTACAAACTAAAGAACATTCTAGGCTCCATGTGCCTTTCCTAGATCTAATTCCAGAGACCTATCCAGTGACCTTCTGTGAAGGGGCTTCCTGTTGAGAGGGAGCCTGATTGCTCTGTGGAAATCGCGTTGTGCTTCCAAGGTCGGGTGCTAAGTCTCCAGTACTGCTGGAGAAGACAACTGAGAAATAAACGAGTTTTTAGTGATGAATTATACACACCAGGCTAATGGATTTCTCGTTTTATCCCCACTTCCCTCCTACCCTTTCACCAAGTTTTTGCTGTTATTGCCACACTGAGTTGGAATTTGTGAGCAATTTGGCTGACTCTCAGCCCATTGTGGTAAGTGTTGCTGAAGCCAGGAGGAATGACTTGAGAAAAGGTGCAATAAGAGGAGAGGCTACTATGTGTAGAGATATTTTTCCAGTGGGAACTATTTCACCTCTGCTTCTTTCCCTACAGCTATATATGCTATTGCACACAGAAAACTTCGATTTACTTCCTATTTATCAGTAGCGGCCCAAATTCAGCAGCATGTGGTAGGGTGATTCCTAAAGTTTTATCCATGCTTTTTAAAAAATTACCTCTGAAAGAAAAAAAAAAAAGGTATTTCTTTCATACTGTACTATTTTGTGAAGTTTTCTCCTGTGAAATAAAGTAAGTTTTTCCTTTTTCCTTCTATTACCTTTGGCCTTGCCTCTGCGTAGATGCCATTGAAAGTCATATGGAGCACCCCCTGCTTCTGGGAGAGCATAAGTAGAGCTGGATAAGGCAAGGCTTTTGTGTGTTCTACTCCTTGTGCTTAAGGAATTCCTGGCTGGCTGTTTGCATTAGAAATTCATGTATATAAACTGTGAACAACAATTTTGCCTTTTCTGTGGGGAAAATTATTTAGAATCTATTTCAGTATTTTAGCTATATTATGCAAAAATTACTTGCAGTATTATGTTCATTCAAACAATCTGATTGATTTAGAGTATTTTTATAGTCAGTGGAGAAAGGCACAGTCCTCTAAAGGTGACTTTACAAACTCAGACACTCTTAAAAGTAACCTACCGTCCTCCTCTAACTGTAATGTGGGCTTAGGCTCAAGTGATGTCAGAGTATCTCGTCTTTATATATACCCTCTTTTTATGGCTTTATGATGGAGTCCAAATGCTGTTCAGACATGAACTGAATTGAAAGCTTTTTGAGTCATATTAACTTTTAATACTTGATGTTACCTGTGATTAACTTTTAATACTTGATGTTACCTGTGCAAATTCTTGGTTATACTGCTGTGTCACTGAGGAACTGCTAATACTGTTAGTTGTCTTTTTGAAGATATATGTTGTTGTCAGCTGTGTCAGCCCCAGTCCTCTCAGCCAGGAAAGGTGAAAACTGTAGTAATGGACCTGTGAAAGTCACAAAATAATTCCACTTGACTTGTGACTGTGCCCCAGAGCCTGCTAAGTGTGTAGGCTGCTCTGATTTAAAGAGATGGTTCTCAGACTCAGCGTCAATTCCTTAAATGAAAAGTGGCTTGTACCAGTAGAAACCAGTCCCAGGTATTTGTCTTTTAGAAGCATTAATAAAATCATATCTCCAAAGTAGATGGACTTGTCACTGAAGGATCCCTAAATGAAGGAGTTTATCACAGATTCCAGGTTAGGAAAGCTAATGTTTTCTATGCTGAACTTTTTTGTGATGAATGAGCCTTTCCTTGGTCAATAAAGTTTCACCTTACTGACTGTTTTGATTTTCTTTTCCATTTTCCATTTCCTGCATTAATTCCATTCATACTCGCTTACTGTTTTCCCCTTATGTTGAGTTTCTTGTCTTATATTAACAGCCTGCTTTATAAGACACTAGAAATCTTATTCTAGATGGAGAAAGTGGCTATCTTATCAGTTCATTGATGGAGTCTTGGAAGTGGAAAAAAAAATGTTTGTTACTTGCCAGATGGGCAAGATCTGGCTTTCAAGTGAGGTATAATTGTGTCTAGATTTGTTTAGTATGGTCTCCCTCTGTTACTTAATGTCTGGGCTTTGGTCACTTGTGTGCAGTGAGGATCTGTATGGTAACATAAGAAAGAAGAACTTGCAGTGTACACTTGTCTGTGGGTTTGTGAGACACTTAACTTTTTGAGATCAAAGAAAATGAAAGCTTCTCTTTTTTTTTTTTTTTTTAAATTATGCGCTGCTAACCCAGTAGAGGAAATAGCAGAATTTGAGGAGTATATGTTAGCTAGTCTATACATTGTGGCATATAGCTTGGGAGGCACAAATCTGTACCTTTCGGCTTTTATATAAACCTTAAAGATTAAGTTAGGCTTAATTTTCTTCAGATTAAAAGGGAAAATGAATATATATATATATATATATATACACACACACAAAAGTGCACAATACACAAAGCCTTCGGTCTGACTTAGTTCTACTATTGCAGAAGCATTGCTGCTACTGCCCAAGCATAGCTCCGTGGCAGTACAACCTGTACTCCCCTTTTTGCAATGACTTCTGATGAAATAGTGTCAAACATGAAGTTCTCAGTGCATGGGCTTACTATAACTCTGGAGTAAATGCTGAAGATCCAAGACTACTCTTCAGAGTGAAACGACAAAAAGTGCTTATTTTTTGATGGAGACAAGGTCCTTGTGCACCCAAATTGAGGATCAGTTTCAGTAAAATTCATTGCAAGCCTCCCTGTAGCCTGTTACACATACGAAGTAATTTCTTTGACTTGGTTTTCTCTAATGAGTATATTATGACTTGTGTGGTTGATGTTTGTTGGTATAAATACCTAGTATGTCAAAAGAAATGATCATACTTTTTCACATGCTTCTCCATCTGGGGATAAGATGAAAACTAACAATTTAATTTATAGCTGAAAGATACTTGTGTACTGCTGTGAGTGTAGTAGAACTTAAGGCAGAATGAAATGCCCAAATATCCACTTTCATAAAGTTTTCTCACTAGTGTTTGTATTTCACTTGGATCAACACGCTTCATCTATTAATGATACTATTTCTGTGCCATACCTAAAAAACCCCCCTCTTTTAAAACCTTCATTACCTGCACAGCTGAGCTGACAGGATATTTGTTAGAAGCTTTGTTAGTAAAAGTTAATCTTGAGCAGCAGCAATTCCAAAGTTATGGAGCTTTTCAAACTATGTTCCCGTAGAGAGGTTGTTATTTATAAGCTGTCTTGAAGAAGCAGACGCTGAGGAAACAAATAACTAACAGGATGGTATTAATTTGCTCAGATATTTGATCAAAGGTTGCCTATGTAAGGAGAACCTAGTAAAAGAGAGAGCCCCAGGAATTTGATTTTCTGTTTGTTCCTTTCAGAAATGGTAAACTAAATGCTCCAAGAACCTTATTCTTCCTAATTTTTAATGAGAACACTATTTTCTCCATCTTGCAGAGAAAGTGGAAAAGGGAGTTAATTCTCAGCATGCAGCAATCTTCTAGCATTTCCTTAGTGGTAATGGTTGTGTGCTACATTCACTGATAATAGTTTCAAGTGCCATATACAAATCAATCCTATGTTTTATGGAAAGGTTTTGTTAATTCACGGAAGGCTGGTAAAAAGTAAAGTTAGGGTATATTTGTGCAGTACTTACAGAAGAGTGGTGGAGTAAAGAAATACTTGGGGACTTTGTGAGGGGGAAAATGGAAAGAGATGCAGTCCCAGAATTTGGTCCCGATATAATTAGTGTGAGGAAGACCAGACCCTGAGCATTTAAAATAATATAGAGCACTTTAAAGACCTAAAGACTTACTCTTGTATGACTGCAATGCGAGTTGTTTATAGTTAAGAGGCAAAAAACTCAATTCTTTCTTGTTCTTGCAAGATTTTGTTTCTTTCAGTTAGCATTTGGCATTTAAAAAAGCCTAATGTGTTTCAAATTAGGGTAATTTGAGGTTTTGGATAGGAGCTCTCTAATAAACATAATCAAGAAAATATGTTCCATGGAGTAAGTTGCATAATATCTGGATTTGTTACTGTTCTTTTCTTCCCTGTCTTCCCCACCCAACCAATACAAGAATAGTCTACGCTTATTTTTAGCTTTACACAGTTTCTATTTTATTTTAATTTTTTTTCGCCACTTACATATTGCAGTGGTATCTTGACTTCTGAATAGTTTCTGGTAGCTGGAAACCCTGGGGAGCTCTGAGTGGCAGGAAAGTGTTGGGAGAGCAGTGAAGGGAAATGGGAGGGGGGCTCAGCACCCACAGCTGTTTGTCCACATGGTGCCTCTGTGTTCTCTGAGAACAGAGTTGAGAGAGTGGTATAGCAAGTCTTGTGAAAACTGAATTTTGTGCTGGTGTCAAAGCTCAGTGGTCCAAGTCAGGGAGCTCCACAGCTGTGAGCAGGGTGCCTTGAGTCTGCAGCATGGGTACCTGAGCATCATGTTTGTTGGCCAGGCCTTTCTACAGCTCAGTGGTAGGTATGACAACCGTTTCCCTGCCATAGGAATTTTTGCACACAGGACTGCTATTACACCAAAGTATTATCTTGGCAGTTTCTTATACACCTTACTTCTGTTTTTACAGACTTGCTTTATTTTGAAATGAATAAACCTTTGCAGAAGACAAAGGAACAATTCCTGCAGATTAGTGCACATTATGAGCCATTACAGCTGAAATACTTCACTCCCTGTGATTGTGCCTTACAGCCTTGTATGGCTATGTGAGGAATCACTAGATTGTGGGCTACTTGCTTTACCCTAAAAAATCCTTTCTGTTTTAGCCATTGCACATAGTGGCCAAGACAACCTGTTTTTTGGATTTATCTCATGCTAAAAGCTGCAAATGAAGCATCAGATAGGAATTACTTTTTGGGGATGAGACCTGAAAGGCCTTGAATGCATTGAATCAAGAACAGACTTAAGACTTAAGGCAGTGTCCCAAATCTAGTGGGAGCTGTCACCAGGACAATGGCTGCTTCTCACTCAGACAGAGGATTTACCAAAGAGCTACACTGCACCTGTTTGTCCATTTACTCCTGTTTTGGAGTATGCTACAGTGTATTTGACAGTAAACATGATCTTCTGTGTTCCAACCCCATTTTGTATGTGTACAGTAGGTGATGTCTACTCTCTCACTGTAAATTAAGCCTGAGTATTTCGTCTTCTGAGGAACTAAAGGAGAATGACTTTTATAGTGGTGATCGCTTCACACTGGCCTCCCAGATGCCAGCATAGTGATTGTGCCTAAAGATGAGGAATCAGAAAGAATCATGTCCCAAATGGTGGTTTGAACTCTGTATGGGTTTTGCACTTTGCTCAGTTTGCTGCATTTGTTCTGCTAGGTACCATAGCCCACACAGACCTGAATTGCTCCAAAGGACACAAGAAAAAGCATTAGGAACTTCCATCTGAAGGTCAGGAAGCGCTTCCACCATGCGGGTTACTGATCACTGGCACAGGTTGTGCTGAGAGGGTGTGGAGTCTCCCACCTTGGAGATACTCAAAAGCCATCTGGATGTGGTCCTGGGCAGCCTACTGTAGAGGACACTGCCTGAGTGAGCAGTGGGGTTGGAGCAGCTGACCTCCTGAGGTCCCTGCTAACCTCAACTGTTCTGCAATGCTGTTGCTTTGCTTCCCTTGTTCAGATTCTGCCAAGGACTCTTGGCTTAGCCAGAAGTGGGGACTTGGGCAAGGAGAGTGTAAGTAGTGCGTGTTTTTGCATTTTCTGTTTGGAGCCGATGTTGTCAGGAAGGAGTCAGAATTATTTATTCATTGAACTGCAGATTTACTTCTTGAAGCTAAAAACACTTCTAAATGTGATTGAGGAATAACTTGAACTGTCTTCAAACCTTTGAGATTTATTTTTGTATAGTCTTCTGAAAGCTGACTTTGTGTGAAGTAGTAAAGGAGAAGTTCTGTGTCAATTTTTCAAATGCTAATATGAACACGAGGCAACTAACCATAACAGAGTTCAGGACAGAGACATTTCAGCACATATTTCTGTGTAAGAGCGCTGAGAACACCTTATAGATCTGACATGACTGACATTGCTGCCAAGAATAAGTGTAAGAACAATTGCATACAAAGCCTGGCTGGGAACAGGGGCAGAGGTGGGGTGGGGAACCAGAGGTTCACATCTGTTGTGGAAGATGGTGTGAAATGTTTTAGCTGTGCAGGTATAACTCTTTCTATAAATAAAATGACCATTAATATGCAGTAATGTATTTGACCTTTAATTTAAAGTAAAAGCCATTAAAACTCTGAATGTACATACACACATCAAACTTTGTTACAGTTAGATCTGGACTGGATGCCAAGTGATGTCTCTGTAATCCTGATCTTTCCATCTCCTTTAAATTTTGCATAATAAATTCACAAAATGCTATAGAAGTGGATGCCGAAAAGGGTCTCTAGTGAAATTTTGTAAGCATGCCAGAAAACAGTCTATGGATGGTAGCATGTGAGAGTGAGTTAAATTACAATGCTAAATGCAGGGTTTAGCTGAGAACACCAAAAGCATTTAAACTTAGGGAAGAAGGGGAGGGAGGGGGAGTTGGACTTCCCACTAACTCCAGACTGCCAGTCCCTATGGTAATCAGTGGAGTCCTCAATGCAGGCTCTGTAAGAAAACAAAAACATCACAGTGTTCTAGTATCACTTCTGGAAAAGCCTTGAAGACCTTATGTGTTACATGGACAGTGTTGATAAAATATGTGAAATCATTTCAGACTGACTGTGACCTGGAGCCGCAGTTCTGATTATTATTATTATTTATTATCAAACTGTACAAATGGTTGCAACAATAGCTAAAATGCTTACAATTACAAATATACCGAGCAATTTGATTATACAATGCAACTATATTTCCACCCATAAACTTGAAGTGTGGGTAAGAAAAAAAAAAAATTATTCATCACTTTAAATATATTAAGTGGGGCCATCGTATGCTTCCAAAATAGTCTGTTGGAATATGGGAATCGGGTCTTTAGATCTCCTAGTTTGCAAGTGCAGTCTGTTTTTTTACAGAACATACCTAGTATCCTTGCTATCTTGAGTAGTGCAGTGTCCTAGGGCTCTTATGCCTGCGTTACCCTGCTTGTAAGAAAAAGTAAATACAAAGTAATGAGTGGACTGTTGTAGGGCAATCTCTGTCCTTTGTCCAGGTCCTGAGTAGAAGGGCTGACAATGGAGATTCTCTTCCATTTTTTTAGTATTTGATTACTTGGTGGCAGTGCCCTTTTTTAATTTTTCTTTCTTTTTTTTTTTTTTTTGTGCCCCATGTAACAAAGCCTGTATGATCTTTGAGGAGAATTTTTCTGATTTAACTCATTGAATATCTAAAGCTAGTCTTCAAGTTTAGAGGAAGTGTCAGTGAATTTCAAGAAGGTGTCATGAGGTGACAATCTCTAATTTGGAAGACTGGTCTTGGATGCATTAAATTTAGGTCAGTTGAATTGGAGGACTTGTCTTTGGTTGTCTTGATGCCCCATGATAATTGATCATTTCCAGTGTGAGATTGGTCATATTTGGAGATTCATGGCAAGAGCCAAGTGAATGACACTCCTCTGCCAAAAGGGGTACTTGTCCTTCAATGTGTCCTTGCTGCCGCACTAAGCAGCATTGGCATAAAACAGCCTATACATGAAGGTGTCCAGCAAGGCCTGGAGAAACTCAGGTGCCCTGCTCAGGTCCCTGCCCTCAACAGTTAAGATGGGTTTCTACCAGACAAGTGGATTAAGGCCACAGCATCAAGGAATGCTGTGGTTTGTCTTACCAGCTCTCAGGTCTGCAGCCTTTCTTCATCTTTCCTGTTGCGACCCTCGTATTTGCCTTGCTCCTCAGCAGCTGCCCAACCTCAGCTGCATGGAGAAGGAGAGGTGATGGCAGCACTGACTTCACCTGACTCAGAATTCCTTCCATGCCCACATTGGCTTGTGGTGAGCTGGACTTTTGGGCCCCCACAAGTACCAGAGTGATGGCTGCTCTCTGCAAGAAGAATAGATAGTATGCCTTTTCTTGCCATGCCTGAAGGTATACAGTGCAGCTTTGGAGGTTTTAAACCCCAGATGGCTGCTCTGTCAAGTGCCATTGGCCCAAAGGGGTGCAGTCTTACTGCTATGTGGAGAGAATGATGCAGCTGCCTTAGCAGTTGGGGAGGATCTAATGAGTGAATTCTAGTAGAACACAACTTGGTGGGGTTTATAAGTACAAGATACAATTTCCTATTCAGCATCTTTTCTTTGCAAGGTTACATGGTTCTCCTGCCAGGTGTCACTGGCCAAGTGTCCACATTGCTCCTCATGGTTTATCTAAGGGCTGCGGGTACCAAGGTCCAGGTTCTGGATTCTGCTATGGGAACTGGCTGCGAATGACAAACACAATGCTTTGTATTGTCATGCTTCATGAATCTAGCCTAAACCCACAGTGGTACCTTTAGTCACTGCTGATTTCCTCAGACTCCTTCTGCCCTCTCACTCTCTACATCTCAGTGCAGCTCTTCTGCTACAGCATTAGAAATAATGAGGTTTGGTGCTAATTTCAAGACACTGTGCTCGTTAGCCTGTGTCCCATCTGCTTTAGAGAAGAACAAAGCTATCTCTAAGGAACTGTCCAGATTTGTGTGAATCAAGAGTAGAGATATGCCTGAGAGGCAAATAAAGACTAATAAATATAAATGAATGAGACCCAGATTCTGGAAATGAAAGTAAGGAGAATAATGTAAAGCAGTGGTGGAAGAACCTTGGAAGTTCTTCTTCCAAGAAGTTGGATTTATTGACTCTTTTCTTCCTGGATATGTAGCTTTCGGCCATTCAAACAGAAATAAATTTAAGCTAGTACAGTAAAAACTTCTTGTTTCCCTCTTCCCTGAACTACTTTATTTGAAATGTCTTTCTAGGATGATGTTGACACAGTTTTGTTCATTGTTTTTTTTTTTGTTAGTTTCTTTGGGGTTTTTTTGTAAATCTAAATCCATGTGTCAGCTTATCTGTCAATAATAACAAAAAGTAGATTTATTTTTTCAAGTTGCATTAATTATGTAGGTATGTAGATTTTATAACATTTACTACATCAGTAGTTGGTGAAATCCTTAGAAGTTGTTTTAAGAGGTGACTGGGTTACTCTACTAATTGTAAATCATTTTGGGTTACAAAGGTATGTCTAAGTTTTCTTAAATTTGGTTTGATTTCTGAATCTATAGAGCTGGATCAATAGTGGAGAACCTGAAGTCTGAGTTTAGAGGGTTGCTCTGTATATTAATTGCAGGAGGTGCCTTGGGTAGAGGAAGAGGTTGGGTAGCTTTATTCAGTGTATTTCAAGAGCAGTGCCATAGCGGCAGTGGCTACCTCTAGAAAGAATAGCTTCCTTCAGATGCGATTCCCATTTCCCTATTGATTATGCTGTGACTGAGTACACAAGGAGCCCTGTATTAGTCTGAAGTCATGATCAGTGTCTTTAATCTTTACAGAGGTTGGAAATTCATTCTCCTCCCCACTGGTTAGAGAGCTTTTCAACTGACACTGTAACCTGAGGAACATTGTATTTTGGTTTGAGGCTAGCTAATGTTACCAGACCCTACTGGAAGCTTTCTCCCCTCTCCTTTTTTTTTTTTTTTTTTTTTCCCCTTTGGTGTGGCTCACTTGGGGACTATTTGGAAAAAGATTTGTAATCTTAGCCTTCATCAGACCACACAAGTCAAGAGACTGATCCCCTCTTGGGCTTGTCAGCAGTCAGCTTATTCAGGACAGAACATGAGCTGTGGTGAGAGTAGGGGAGGCATGTTTTTAGCCCACACTTGTAGATTGCTGTTATGGGGGGCCAGTAACACCATGCTGTTTGGCAGCAAGGGCTCTTTATGTGCCTGTCCCCTGTGGTCCCAGAGCAAGGGCTTGAGGCTTCTGTTCACAGTGAATGGATGTGGGGAGGGGAGTGCTTCACCTCCTTCAGCTCTGAATGCTTTCTTTGAGACCTTGGTGAGAACACTTTCCAACTGAGCCTTGTCACATCCTCCACCATTTGAATTGATTGGGATTTTGTGAGGCCGTGGAGGATGGGACACAGGCCGTGGAGGATGGGACACAGGCCATGGAGGCTATGACAGCCTAGGGTCGCACAGTGTGAGTATGTCTGAACAAACCCAGTAGTCCTGAACTGAAATGATGCCTACTTTTTGAGTTTGGGAAGTTCTTTTTTTAATAGATGACACCAGCAAAAGAGGTTGCAAGCTGTACTCAGAGCTCCCTTAAAGTTAGAAATATGACTGTAAAGACATGCATTGAAATGGAGCATTTACCAGTGTGGAGAAGCATAGTGATAAATGTTAGACCATGTTGCTTGCTTCTGGCTGTGAAGGTTCAGAATCAGCAGTGTTTCTGGGGGGCTGACCAAGGCCCACAGAATCACATTGTAGTCTATACCAACTTCAGTTGGCTTCACGTCCGTGAAAGGTTCTGCTGAACCCACATGACCAGATGCCTGGCAGCCAAGTGATCCATCAGCCTCTGGACCCAAGCCAGTACCTTCCCTCAATGCAACCTTGCATCATGCAACTGTGTCAGCCTGAGTGAGTGCTGGTGTGGTAGGTGCCTTCTGGATCACCTTGTGAGGGAGTAGCCAAAAGCAGGTCCTTTGGTATCTGCAAAAACCACAGTAAGTGGGGTTGGAGCTCTCCTTTTCTCATGTGGCCACACTCAGTAGACTGACAGCTTCCATCCTGCCCACAGCTTCTCATCTTCCCCACACATCTTCCTGCACTCACCAGCCTTGCAAACCCAGTCTCTGTCACCTACCCTTGGCAAAAAGTACCAAATCCTGTGCAATCCCTGCCTCAGCAGATGCAGTCAGTCTGCTGAATTGGAGCTGAAGTGCATGCTGAAGTGCACAGATTAGTTTATAGTTTGTGTAGAAAGTCACACACAAACACAGTCTAATGAAGTTTTGCAGGTATGTTTGCAGCAGATTTCAGTGAAAAAGCCTGTGTTTTGGGCTTGTCATAACACACGTTCTACCACTTGAGCTTTGTTGGCATAGATAAAACAGTGCAATTGCTCCAAGGCTGGATAACAGAGCTTTGCTTGACAAAAAGGTGTCCTGTGCAGTTTATCTTCACACTGAATGTGAGACAATCGTGACAGTGTAATTCTGCTCCTCCTGAGAGTTAGCAGATTCTTGTTGCTTTCATTAGATTTTTGGGGATCTTGTTTTTCCTTCTTCCTCCCTTTTGCATACCCCAAATACTTATGCTGTGCTAACCAAACATAGACTGGTCTTGCAACTGGAGTGGAAACCTGCAAACAGCTTTGCTCCTGAAATGATTTCCAGCTGAAAAGCTGAGGTGTGCTCCTGCTTCCTGCCCCATGTACTAGGTGGAATAAATGTTCTTTCATGGCTACTCTAATTTTGTTAGATGTCTTTGGCTACATGGAAGTTGGGAGCACTCAGCACCCTCTAAGGTAAAGATTTTAGCTTTTATGTTGCATTTTTGTTTGTTTTCATGTCTAATATTTTTGTACTAGCATAAAAATGGTATCAATATATCTAAACTACTGTACATGAGAAATACGTAGAATATGGGAGCATCTAAAGTGATAAAATTGTAGAGGGAAGTATGCTTGCATATACAAATTTCACTTCCAGAGAAAAGTCTTTGATATGTTACATCTCATTTTAGGGGTTCCAGGGATCACAGGCAATAATTACAAGTGATTCCATGTGCACAAAAGAAATTAAGAAAAACTGTAAGTAGATAATTTGATAATTAGATCACTAACAAGCTCCTAATATAACTGTATTAATGGGAACAGCTATAAACACAAAACTATCTGGTTACTTTCTGGTATTATATCAAAGCCAAGGAGCTTCCACAAGCAAACATAACCCACCCTGAGATAACAAAACTTTTAGACTAAAATTTCAATAGGTTGTGCTGGGACTTTTCTCAGTTCATATTATTAGTAAAAACAAAACCAAGTGCTAATAAAAAAAAAAGTAATGCACCTCGAAAGTGATAAGTATGATATCAATTTACATGAAGCTGGGATTAGTACACAGAGTGAGGTGGGGTGTCCTGGTGGAGGGGCAGGAGATGGGTCAAAGGGTATCTACTGGGTTTGGGAGCTGTGCACCTGATAAGCCTGATGAGCCTTAGGCTGGACTGCAAAAAGCTGTGCAAACCAAGGGAAGGAGCATGGACACTGCATTCCTGGCAGGAAAGTAACAGGATAGGGATGTTTTTCCCTCTGAGGAAAAAAGGGGATTTCCAAGAGACTTGAGTCGCTGAAATGTAGTTTGATCTTGGACATGATGAGAGTTTGAAGAATTCTGATTGCAGGAACAAGCAGAGCAGTGCTTTTGTGGGTGAATGGCTTGGGGTGAGAAGGAGGTGGTAAATGATAACAGGCCAAATGTTACTGAGAGTTGGGGATTTACCAGGTTGAAGTGAGACTGAGAGTCTGTATGGCTAGACAGCAGGGGACATCAGCTGCCTGTGGAGCAAGTGGCTGTCAGCAGCACTTGGTATGCAGCTACTATTTAAAGCAGCAGCCTGCTCCAGGCCTGGTATGTGTCAAGGAGGATGTTTCAGACAGGTGTTGTCAAACCTCAGAGCTGCTTACAGGAAGCTCTTATGCAACTTCTGTCCACCCAAAACACAGCATAAAGTCTTTTGGGAAAGCAGGGTAGTGTACAACACATTAATGTTGTCTTCTTCCTTCTAGGTCAGCAGTTCCATATCTTTGCTGATCCCATCAGTATACCTTCAAATTACTTGTACCAGAAAATAATTGGAAAAAAATAATCCTTTCATAGGTTATAGCCTTGATTTCTCCTCTCCTCCCCCTTCATTGTCCCCATTTTCCTTTCCCCACCCCCCAAATTGCACCATCAGCTTCAAGTAGGTATCTCCTCTTTTTCCCCTTGCAACCTCAAGGGTTGCACAGTGGTCTGGGACTGTTCTCCATGGTCTTAACTAACTGCCCAGCTTTCACACTGCCTGCTTGCTTTTATCCTGGGTGCGTTCACATGATGGAAATAGCTCCTAATCATAGAATCATTCAGGTTGGAAAAGACCTCTAGGATCATCTAGTCCAACCTTCTTCGAACATCTCCCTAACCCCTGTCTTATGTTGGCCCATTCTGGAATGCCAATGGATTAAACTAGTACAGTTCTACTATTAGCTAATCATATAATTCAGCTGGAATATTCAGTCAGAGAATCCAAAGAAATGTGTATTATCTGACAGTTCTTCATAAATAGCACAATCAATTCTATTACCAACTTTAGTAACTTCCTCTGTGCCTTTTTTTTTTTTTTTAACAAACATGTACACACACACAGAGAGGAGTATTTCTGCCCTCCCTCTCTCTTTATAGGTAGTTCTGTATTTAAGACTTAAGTAATTCATGCATGGGTCCTGTTCCTAATCACAGCACAGAAAGACTGTTATTTACGATAGAATTTTCTAGGTGGTGTTTGTGTGTGCAGACAATAGAGCAATGGAGGTAATGCAGATTCTGGACTCGGCCTCTCATATGAGCGATGTACTTGAACACCTACCTACCTCTTTGTCGGATGCTTCAAAATTTCCTGCTCTCCATTTCTGTCACACCCTCCACCCCAAATGAGCAGATTGAACAAGAGGCACTTTGGCACTTAAGAGGAGTGGGATCTTTACTACTTTTATTCCTTTTGCAGATAAATTCTAAAGGGTGGTTGCTTTTTCTGGAAGCAAATACTCTGCTTTTATTTTGGTTTCAGTTCTTGCCCCTTGATAATCATGTAGATAATTTCTGAGAGCAACTCACATTTCTCATGAACGGAACATGAGAAAAACAAGGCAATTGCTGGTTGATCCTTGCAAAATCTGTCATAAGAAAGGTTTTGGGTTTAACTACAATGGTTTAGGACTATGACTGAGGTTTTTTTAAATTATTATTATCTCTGCACTGCTTTATGTCATGGAGAAATCAAAGCAGCAACATGCAGACAACATGCTGACACTTCACTGTGCCAGTAGGAATAAGAAGGGTATTCATGCTGACCTTCAACAAGGAAAAAATGTGGACATTTTCAGTGGTTTTGGTATGTTGAAAGCAGCCTTAAACTGATTTCAGATTCATTCGCAAGTCACTGTAAGTCACTGTGGACATAATCCCTTCACCCCATGTTGCTGATAACACAAATTCTTTCCTGCTTGCACTAGAAGAAGGAAGATCACCGTGGTGCTACCTAATTGACAGTGCGGGGACTTGGAAGAACAACTGGGGAATGAGCAAGTAATGAGTTGTTCTCTGTACTTTTGGCCCACTAGTCCTTCAGTCTTTATAGGCACAGATCTGCTGGTCAATTCAGACAGCTTAAAGATGTATTAATAATCTTGTATTGTGTCAGCTGTGTCATCCCAGCAGAAAAGAAGAAGATGCTAATGGAATTGCACATGGGCTATGGCAAACTAAATTATGCTCTTGCACTTGGACAGCTTCTGCCTTTCAGTTTTGCTTTATCCAAACCTCATAGCCAGTTTTCAGTTATGCATTTAATATTTTTCCTGTTTAGAGTTGTGTATAACACAGAATAAATGTTATATGTCAAATTTTGCCCTTGGATGAACATTAGTAGTTCTGGTTGACTTTAGCAGGAGCTGCAGGCAAGCATCCTAAAAAAAGAACTTGGCCGTGGATCTAAAATCCGTTTTGCTGCATCCTATATTCCAGGAATGTGTATCTCCCTGTTTTCAAGTTACTGCAGTTACCAGCATTGTTAACAAGACTCTTTCAGTTGTCCTTGGAAAGTGAAACAAAAGGACCTATACTATAGGAACTTTACTATATGGGAATAAGAGGCCAATGTTTGAGCACCTTTGAGATCCCAGATCCTGAGATCAGCTGCCACCTAACCAAAGCATTTAGGATTTTTTTTAAAGTGTGCATGGACAATTAGTACCCTAACCAGAGCAGAATGATCTTAAACACCAGCCATCTGTAGGAACTGCTACAGATATGCTTACTGGGATAGCCTTGAGTGTTTAATATTATTTTTAAGCTGCATTTTAATGCTTTGTTAATTATAACTATATAGTTGCATATTCTCTGGGTTTTATGATTGTAGCTAACAACCTCTGCTATGGGTTACTGTTGTTACTTAAGGGAAGAGGCAGAATATCAAGATGGGGGAGACATCTCTCAGCTGTTAGCAGCAGAGGAGCATATCAGAAATCAAGAACCATTTTCTCTTCTCTTAGACCATATGGCAACCAAAATCTTCCAGTTCACTACAAAGGAGCCATGAGAGAAAGGAATTTAAATTGCCAGTCAAAAGGTAGGCCAGGGGAGGGGAATAATCAATATACAGAAGAACCACCTGGAGAAGCTGAAAGGCTGAGGCTGCATTAGGTATTTCCCAGCAGACACTGATAATAATTTTATGCTGTTGTAAATGGGTAAAGCAGGATTGCTGCTTGCTGGTAAACTGGGAACACTGCTGTCAGTAAACTGAAGCTGGAGTAAGAAAGGTTTTAGTGTTTCTACAAGCTTCCCCATTAAGAGTGAAGCAGAATTCCCAGTATCTGATGTAAGACTTGGACCAAATTTGCCACCTCAGCTAGGGGGCCCAGGGTAGTTGGCCACAGAACTTGCTTTTCAGGCATGATGGTTATTTAGTATGTATAGCAAATCAAAAGCTTTCCAAAAGCCTAGTCGTTAGAGCATTGTCCTGGGATCTGAGAAACCTGATTTGAGGTTTCTTCTGCAAATCAGCATAAGTAGGGTTTTTTTAAAGCAGGTCTGATAGCTGCCTTGTTTCCTTAGGTGTCTATTGTGTGAGACTTGACAATAAATTGAGGTAGAGATATTGTGTGGGTAGATGCTAAACTGGGATATAGAAATCCTTCAGTAACCTGTGGCAGCTGTTCAAATGAAGTCTGAAGAACAACAAGGATTTGCCAGTATGGGGACTAAATAGTCACTATAATAGTGTATGAAGTTAGTGTATTTAATAGTGTATTAAAATAGGAGGTGTGAACAGATAAACTCATGTTTATGAATTGCTGGTTTATTCCTTCTTTGATTTTCCTTACAGATACTTCAGATATTCATTGAAGTAATTGTTACTTGTAAAACTGTGACTCTGTTCAGTAATTTGCAGAGAAATGCCCATATTCCCAATTTGTATAATGAGTGGGTAATGAGATTGTTTTAATATAATACCAAGGTTTGTTTTAGTCATGTGCATGAATGCCACAGTTTATGCTTTCATTGACCATTAGTATAATCATCAATGAGATATTAAGAATTGTCTGTTAACAAGTGTTTTCAAATAGTTTGTTTTTTCTGGCAAGGATCCATAGAAGCTTTTTCTCTTCAAAGCAAGATTGAGTGGTCCCGTCCAATCTCCTTTATATAAAGGTAGCTTTCTACCTTAGTACAAATTTAATGTCTTCAGTGTTATTGTTTTTTTCTTTTAACTGCAAAATGTTTTTTTTACAAATTTTGAAAGCTTTTTTTCAGACAAACACAAGATTTTAAACACAAAATTTTGATATAAAAAACATCACTAAAATAACACCAACACCCCCAAAGTGTCAAGCTGAACATCCAGTAAGAAACTAGGAGAGTTTTTAACCACATTTGAAAAATGCAATTTTCTTTTTTTTTTTTTTTTACAGCCAGAGCCCAGCTCTGAATGAACAGGATCTTATAATTTTCAGCTGACTCTTCCCTTGCCCTTTAAGGAGGTTTGGTTGCCAAAATATCACACAGCTTTTGATCTTTTTCAGCATCAGTGCACCTGTGCTACAGAGAAGGCAGATGATGCTCCCATGTTGACGTTGTCATCTTCCTTTCACACTAGTATTGCTGGATCTCAGAAAGCTTAAAAAATGGCTGCTTGCTTTTTCTGTCCTTGTTATAACTTGGTGCAAGTATTTACTGGTTGCAACTATTGCTTCTTCCATTGCATCCTTTCTATCCCTGTATTGCTCCTATTGATCACATTTTTTATTATTGATTCTAATTTTTTTGGGGGGGGGTGGGGGGGCCGCTATAGAGAGAGGAGGAATATATCCTTGTTGCTCTCCTGGTATGATTCTGAGCCTGGCTATTTGCTGTTAACCCAGGCACTGTTTTCTGCTTGTCACCAGTCACATACAACACTTTGAACAGTGTGGCTGGAGAAGCTTTGTGTTTCAGTGTTTTTCAGGTGTGCTGTCTTTGTGATACATTTTTCTTCAGCTCCATGATACTGAATGTGACAGGTCTCTGCGATTAGACACTTCTCAACTTCAGGGAGAATATTTGAAGCAGAAAAGTATGCCCTTAACTCAGGTGCCTCTTTGAACTCTTCCAGTGTGAGTACTGCAGTTACTTGGCTTGACATCAAGAGCAGCATGACATTGCTCTAGCAGTCTCACAAGTGATTTTTTTTTTTTTTTCAGCAGTACTCCTCCTCCTCCTTCCCAAGGGACTTTGCCTGAGTGTCTTTTTAGTTTATATGCTGCATTGTCTCTTCTTACACATGGTTGTTTTTGCCCAGGACATCAGGCTCAGGACATTTGTGTCCCTCAGCTTCTTTATGGCATGTTATTTTCAAATTGCATTTGCACTTGGAAAGTATGAATTATCTCCATGCTGGAGACATGGAGATCTGAGTAACCAAAGGGTTTTTTCATCTTGCCCTAAACCTTTGTTGGAAGTTTCAGTGTGTTTCTCCTAATTTGTAAAGTTGCCTCTTTTCATTTTATTTTTAATGTGTTATTCTTTTTTTCTGGCGTTAACTCACAGAGCTGCTCCTCCAGCCATGTCTCTTCTTTCTCAGTGACTTTCTCCTCTGCTTTTTCTTCCCATTTAAAGTCTTATTTCTTCCACCAATTATGAAATGCTATTCATGAATTTGTTTTTAATTATTTTTTGAATATTTTTGTGTATGTATTTACAGTGTTGTCTTAGTGTATTTTATAGTACTGTTGTCTCTCTCTTCTCTAAACAAGAATAATATTGTTTCTTAGCTCTTAGAACTATGCAGCTTTATTGTTTTTTTTTTCAAGTGTCTCCACTACAGAGATTGTTATCAGCACTACCTTCCTTCAGCAACCCCAAATCCATTTGGAGGTACCATACTGTATCTGCTGTGCCAAGGGTTATTGTACTCTGTACAGATATTAGTCCTGTACCATTCTGCTAAGATACTCTAGATCATATTCAAAAAGTAGAGATTTCAAGGTGACCATATAGGTATATTTATACACAAACGTTGTTTTTTCTATTCTCATGTCTTTAGCCACTGTTAAGTTTACAAGCCCCATGGTGTTTTTTCATGGCATAATCTTGCACTGACTCCTGCTGCCTCCCACAACTTGGGAGGTGCTTCTATACCAAAGGGCTGCCTCTATAACAAAGAGGTGACCTATATAACAAATCACATATCACTTCAGAGGGACAGTCTTCATGCTTGCAGACTGGCGTAAGGAAGGGACTCTGTAGGATTCTCCTCAGCGCAGAAACATCAAGTCGTCATTTTAGCAGCAACTCCAGTAGTTTCATCCTTACCATCTTCTCTTGAATTATTCCTTTGTTAGGAGCTTGATGTTGGTGGTGGGTTTTTTGCCTCAGCAGTCCTGGGTTCATTTGGGGTTATTTTTATGTGTTTTCAAACTGTTAGAATACTCTTATTACTATCCAGGGGTTTACTGATACAGTGATTGCTTTTTTTTGCTATGCCTTGACCACACAGGGTATTGCCCATACAGGTTCTACTTACTAGATCTGCTACTCTATACCTGAGAGTAGGATGGCCTATCCCTTGAATTCTGAGGTATGTGGACAGCCTGCTATATTTTAAACAGGGTAACTCCTCCTGCTGCCTACTATCACCCCTTTTTTTGTCTTTTTTCTCTCTTGGGAATACACGTTCACGGACACCATTTAATATAGTGTCTAAAACCAGTATGCAGCTAAACTCCAGAAAAATATTTTGGACTAAAATTAACATATGTACGCTTGAATTAGTTTCTTTTGCAGCGTAGAACAGTGTTCTAGTTCTGATGTATACATAGTTTTTACATGAGGATTGCTCTTTCCTGATTGTGAAGCTCATTGCTGCTACTCTTATAAACAGAAGATTGTTAAGTATTTCCAGGCCTGTCTTCTTCTGGACTTTAATTTATAGATGAAATAAAGAGTCAGGATCATTGTTGATTTTGGCCTCAGATACTTCTAATCCCTTCCTGATGCCCCAGAATGTTCATATTCTGATCTGATATTTCTTTTCTGTGCTTGAGGAAGGCTTGATGCTCACTACAAGTAATTGTGCACTGTACTTCTGCTGTGTGTGACAGCTTCCTCTGTGTTTGAGCTGCCTTGCTAGCCCACCTACCCTGCATGTTTAGGGGTTGTTAGCATTTTAAGAGCAAAGGTGATCTAGTCACTAGAAACACCCCTGGGTCTGAGCAGTTCCCTGGTCTACTGTGTGCTTCACTTATGGTCTTGCGCAAATCATTTAGTCGCACTGTAACTCAGCCCCTGTCAAGCAGGATAATAGACAAGCTGTAACTTGAAAGGATCTTGTGAGCTTTTACATATTAAAGAATGTCAGGTGCTCACCTAACAGGTGAAATCAGATCATAGGGGCTAAACACAGAACTTCCAAACCCAAAGGCTTTTAACTATATATGTCCCAGGACCTATAGCGGTAGTAATTTGCTGTCTGAGTGGTGCACAGACACTTTTAACATGCACCCTCAGGAATGAGCTATCCTCAGATACTTTGATGGTGAAAATGGGTGGGCATATGTCAAAGGCAGCTACTAAATTGAAATGGAAATGGGAGAAGGCTGTGATGTCTTGCGTGATGAAACAATCCATAAGAGAAGCACTTCGATTTTCAGCTCACTGCTTTCCCATTTTCCCTTGGTGGGTTAGAGCTATTTTTAAACTCAGTACCTTTTAAATAATGTATAAGTTAACAATAGATACTTATAGTACTGGAAAAAAAAAAACCAACACGAATGAGCTTAAAAAAACCCAGAAAACCCTACCCAGGCTGCTTCCAGGAGGGTCCCTGGGAGGAACAGAGCACATCTCTCTGTTCAGTTTCCAGACGTCTTTTGCAATATTCCTTTTTTAGAGCAAATCTCCTGTCTTTGAACTGAGATTTTTCATTTATAAAGTGCCTTCACAATCAAAACAACTGAATAAACACTGTGCTGAGGGAGGTACATCACTTTGTGGGCTGTATGTTTTGACACAGCACAGCTCAGTCTGACTGTGTCAATACCTTAGCACCTTGGCATGTGAGGAGGAGTGTCAGGAAGACCTTTCTCCTCTGGGAATAGTATGTATGAATGGTACAGCTGAGCTGTGCAACTGCAGCTAATCTTGTTTTTCCAAGCAGTGCTGTATCTATGGTCTGTGTGCTCCATGGGTATCCCATGCAGAGGGAACCAAGCCACCACAGCTCATGTACGGATGTGAACATGTAAGACCTGAAGCCCTAAATGGCTGCCCCAGGAAAGATGGTTAGCAGGGGTGGTTATGTCTAAATGGCTTTTGCAGCCTGTTTCCATTGGCCACACTTCATCTCTGTAGCTGGCACCCATCCATGAGAAGGATCAAGGGAGAGCGGTGGCTGGGAATGTTGTCACCGCCAGACCAATTTATCTGGCTCTGATTGCTCTGAGAAAAAAGAGGTTGCAGGGACTGCGCTGCTGGGCAGATTAATTATCCTGGCAGCTTGCAGATTTGTAACCTCTGCGGTCATGAGGACAGTGTAAGGCGCTGCAGCCTGCGCTTGCGTGTGAACGTGCCAGCAGGCAGACGCTGCAGAACTGATTTTGGTTCTTCCTATGTGTTAACTTCAGAGTGTTGCTGGACCTGAGCTGGAGGACTGCAGCCACTCTGCTCCACTCAGCAATGACACAAACAGTGAATTTAGAGATGAAGCAGGACTGTGAAATCAAGAATTTTAGGGGGGATTTGGGTCTGCTGCATTTTTTGTGTCATCTAGATCTAGTTCTGCTAATGAGACCTCTAATGTAAGGAAAGGGAGAATGTCTGTGAAAATCTCTATTTGCCTTTGTTTCCTAAAAAGTGAACTCTAATGATCTTAAGGGGAAAGGAGGGAGAAGCACAGAGTATTTAAAGATCCAGTATCAATCATGTAATTTTATTCCCTTTCACTTGTGTCAAATGCTTTTATACCATCATGTAGACAGTGATAAATATTCTTGTGGGTGTAATGATAGCAGTTTTTTTTTTCCAAGTACATTTGGAAATAATTTGCACTCTGGTTGTCTGAAAAATTACAGTTCTGTGCTAGTTTTCAGACGCATTATTTTAATACTTTGTGAGATATTTTGGGTGAAATGGTTATCTAATGGAAACTGTTTCATTTTAGGAATTCTCTTTTCTCCCTTTCTTTGAATTTCCTTTGAAGTATGTGTAATATAGAGGATATTTACTAATGATTGTCTTCAGAAGATAACAGTTGCTAATAAATGGCTGTTATTAAGATGTTAGTGTGTTACAGGGTTTAAAGAAATAAAAGGTCTACCACTATGTTAGCCATAGTTTGGTAACTGGCACAAGAGATAAAAATAATTATCAACCTGGTACCAACACGGGAAATCTTTTAAAGAATAATATTTGTAATGCCTTTTCGTATCACTACATTGAATATTTGACTGAGTTTCAGGGTTGTTCATTGAAAGCAGTGAGAATTTGTGACAACTGCTTAATTTACAAAAATTAAACATAAAATGTTTATGTACGTGTTTTTCAGGATTATTGCTCATGGTTTGGTGTCAAGAGGAGAACTGTAAGAGCTTTAAGGATTAATCTGGGAGGAGAATTGGAGAATATATTCTTTGGTTTACATATTAACAGTGGGGAATTAAGGGCGTTAGTTAAAAATCGGTGTGTCAATTACAGTGCATGTAGCAGAGGTTGTGAAGAAGGGATCGATTTGACTTCATCCTGCAGTTTGTAGTACTCTGTACTTTTGCAGAATCGCGTGTGTGCATCTTCTTTGACTATTTACCCGTGTATACTTCTGTGTGTGCATGGGCACTTCAAACAGTCAGTTAGATGGGTTTTACCTTTCACGATCTCAGAGGGTGCACATGTGTCTTGTCTTTCCTTACGTTGCAGACCTAAGGACATAAAAGGTGCTGCGTGCTCCCTGCTGTGCCTCTCATCCAGCTTTGGCAGAGGACCATATTTTCGGATACGCATATGGTCTGCAGCTGTTCCCAGAACCTCTTCTTTCCCTCCCCCTCTCCTTCTCCTTTTCTCATGTTGGAGTCTTTCAGAGTTGTGCTGTACTTTTCTCCATCTTCAAGCTTGTTGCCACAGATGAAGTGACACATAATGGTCTTCTGGTCTCTGCCCTTTGGCCTGTATAAAGAAGTGACACTCGAATTTGGCTTTTCCAGGTTGCCTGTCTTCAAGTGGAGCACTAAAGGTTGTTTAGGTGAACTGCATCTCCAGACTGTTTATTTGTAAGATTTCATTCATTTTCTGACCCAGAAAAATGCTTTACACCAAAGTCCAAGTTTACCCTGAAGAGAAATACTTATTCTCAGTCTCTAGTCTCAGAGTGCAGGACTGTGCATGAAAGCTAGAAGAACATGGATCCCTTCGTGATGGGAGAAGTCTTTGTCTGTAAGGATGTTCCACAGGAAAGAAATTTGTCCCCATGGTCTTTGGGAAGGCTTTCTTCACACTCTCCTTGCTTCCCAGGCTCGTAGACCTTGCAGCCTCATGGCAAGTGTCCATTTTCAGGAAGCTTCTCCGTCAGGTTATGGTATATGGAACAAAACAGTGTATCTGAGCAGGCAACGCTGTGGATGATCATATGCCCATGCTTGAGCCTGTGCCTCAGCCCTACTTACTCTGCTAGGAGAGACTAAATGTGGGACCTCATGCCTACTGCTTCTGGCTTCTTTCATTGTGCTGCCCTTTAATGACTCCATGTGTTGGGGGGATTTCTTTCATGCACCCCTTCTGTGTATACATAGACTGTCTTACATAGCCATTACTTTTGTGTTTATGGCATGTGGTTAAAAAAAATTAATTATTCAATTTAGATTAAAATAAAACTAACTGTTGATTTATATATTTTTTTAAATTGAAAGCATTCTGATTCTTGAAAGTCTCAGAGTTACAGATCCACCTCAGAGTCCTGGCCAGCTCTGGTCAGGTCATGGTAGAAATCTTCCATCTGTAAGATGAATGTTTAAAAGTCTCAGTAGTTTCTGTTGAAATTCTGTCTAATTGGTTTTTGGAGTTGTGTGAACTGTGTTGTGAACTTATAACATAGGCTTGCCAGTGATAACCGGTGTTCTCATCAAAACTAAAATAAATAATTTCTGTAAAGATAAGACAGGGTTTTGTTAGAAAAATAATGTGCATATTTGCCAAAATCTTATCTAATTGATCAGCTTTTCTGACAAAACCAACAATAAAAAGAAGTTGGGGATTTTTGTTTTGGCAATAGTTTCTTTCTTTTTTCCTGATAGATGAGAAACAGTAACAGAGGGAGGAAAGGAAAACAAAACCTTTTTTTTTTTTTCTAAATTGCAAAAGCCTTTGAAGGCTTAAAGAAAACCAATGTAATTTAGAACATTTAAAACATTTTTTTCTCAGATTCATGTATCTTAATCTTTTGGTTGTATTCCTTTTCTGTGAGCTTTTGCTTTTTCTCCCTGGACGAAATACTGCTCTTAGTGTTTCATTCCTTATCTGGTGTGTTGCTTTTACCCAGTCACTGACTTTTCTTCAATCATAGTGTAGGGTTATTTGCTGCACAGCTCTGAAAAACTTGGTTTGAGACAAGAGTGTTACTGTGCTTTTGGAAATTATATTTTGCAAGTCTGAGATAGTAACTCATGATTTTTTCCATGTCCTTTTATAAACACATATCAATAGTACTGCTAAAATATGTATTTGTATCCTTAGCAAATTGCTGGGGCTCAAGTGGCCAAGTAGCAAAGAATAATTGCTTATTTTGAATTGTTTTCCAATGCTTTACAACAAGTTGCTTATTCAGGGAAGATGAGTAAGATTCTATTCTGATATATTTCTCTTATTTAAGCATCTTTGAAGATTAAAAAGGGAATTGCTTGAGGGAGGAAACCCATTTGGAAAAAAATGTTAATAAACTCTTTCTCATTAGACTAAGGGGTCTGGTATTTGTGTGTTGAATTACCACTAGCAAACAGAAACAGTCCTGGTAAAAATGTAAGCATGTGTGCTATTTATGGTCTATTTATGGCGTGACAAAGATGGTAAAAAAGTAGAACTTTCTGAGCTTTCACTATATGGTATTTTTGTGTTTTAAAATATACTGGCAAACGAAATGAAAGGATTTCAGGGGTACAATATTATGATACTTAGACTTATGACCTAGACAGAACTATATCAGCATACTGTGGCCAAAAGCCTTTAAGTACATGGAATGTGTTTCGATAGCAGGGAGGGGGAATGATGATAGTCTAGGGATGATAGCCTAGGAAGCTTCCTTCAGCTTTGGGCCATGCCTGGGTAAAGGTGGTGATGGGAGGAGCTGGGAATGGGGTGACCCCTGGGACACCTAAGGGATTTGCCCTCTGTTCCTGTGTTTTAGGATTTTAGTCTTATTTGCAGTTCTACACTTCTTGTCACCTTTGTGAGGTGATGGCACAGTAGTGTAAGTAATACTTAGTTCTTTTACCATCGTATGTGTTGAATGCAAGGTTGGAGTTCTGCCCTGCTGCTGAAGGAGCAATTTCCATGCTCTACTGCGCACCAGTGCTTTCAAGTAGCAAATCTAAGCCTACACTTTCTAAATAAGTGTCACCTCCCATTTAATTTTCTGTGAATGCAGCTAAAGCACATACATGCATTCAGGCGTGCGTACCCATCTATGCTTATAGACCCACTCTTGTAATCTGAAGTTAAGGTGGCATGAGTGGTTCTTTCAGGGGCTGAGTGCCCTTGACTCTTGCTCGTTTGAGTGGGAATTGGGCTCCTACACTTTATACATGCTCAGAGTGCAAGGACTGAAGTACAAACTTTGTCTTAAAACAATATTATTATCTTGTGTATCAAGAAAATTTCCTAGCAGCTTGCAGTATCTGGAATAGCACTTCTTCAGCTCCTACTTTTTGGTTACCTTATTCTAAGTTGGAAACTTTTCCTCTCTTCACCTTGTCCTTAATGTGTGCTTCCTGGTGATATTATATATTAATTCTGCAAATGCATTATTTAACTCTAAAGAGCATTTTAGGCTGCAAGCTGTTAGAAAGTGAAATAGCAAATGAAAGGATGCTTGAGCTAAGGGAGAACACATCTAGTCTATTTTTAATTTGTTTAAATAAATGTTAATTTTATACTATTTGTATATATGGATTAAGGCTTTGTAGAGAATGTTTTACTGTATTTCAGGAGTTTATTAGTGTTTCTGATGTTAAATTGAGTTCTATTTGAGGAGATTTTAAACTCAAGTATTTCAACATAAAATACAAACCCATATATATTTGGATAGTTTCTGTGTTATTTTTCATGTCTTCCACAATTAAAAGCTGTAGGGTGTATTGTACCAAAATGAAATGGGCTTTGCAAGTGCTGCAGTTCTCCGTGAGGCATTTGTCTATACCCTGGAAACTGTGCACTTCAATGAAGAGAAAGCCAGTTGTATTTCTAAAAGGGTTCTGCTCTGTTAATCTTTTCCCTTTAAAATATTTCATAAGAAAATGTAACGTCGGTAGATTTTAATGATGACAGGCACTTTCAGGTCTTTGCTTGGCTATTGTAACCCAAAATACTAAGATGCTGTGGAGAGCTTGAACTCTGTATAAGGTGATGATACAGATGGTGGAAGAGCTTGAACTGATGCATTCCACCATGCATCACCCATCTGCCATTGGGTTTAACCATGTTTTCCCACAAAGTAAGTTTTCATGAAACTTGGGTGTATTCTCTTGTTTTGAATTTTTTAACACTTCAATATTTGTCACCAGAAATATCAATCTCAAGTGCTCAATCCATAGTCTGTTGTTTAAATAGAAACAGAATGATTTTCAAAAGTGTAGTGTATTAATACCCTCTGCTTTGTTAATGAATATAATGAATGCTCAGCAGCTCAAAATATCTCATGTCTAAGTTCTTGAGAGAAAATGTCAATCTGGGAACAGAGGGGAGAGAACTGATAGTAGATCTAGGAGACTTGAAGCCTGTTTTATCTCAGATATGGTTAAACTGTTACATTGGTGAGTAAAGTTTCACTTCGGAAAAGTTGGAGAAATTTTTTTGGTGAAAAGCTATTTGTTTCAAATTCCTGACCAGCACTAATTAAAAATATGTTTTCGGGGCATCCGAGGTATCTCCGACATCTTGCTCTCTGTTCTTATGCTCTAATTCTCTAACTGCCATGGACCATAGTTGTTTCCACCTTCACACAGCACTGGATCTGTAAGCCAAACAAATGTAAATGGAAAATGCATTTATTCCTGTTAAGGCATTCCTAAACTTAGACACTTTACTTTTGAATGACCTTTTCTGGTTTTCTGTTATATTTCTGATGATGGCAATCAGTGTTTGAGATTAGCTCACCTCTCCCCAAACACTGATAGCTGTATGCAGAATCAACTAGCTTGTAAGGAAATATGCATCAGTGTATCTGTCTTTGTGATTTAAGAAACAGCTACATTTATTTTTCTATCTTTCAGTTTAATACTCATCTCTAGGTATTAAGATAGAGTGCTGCAGAGTTCAATCATACCAGCAGAGTTTAGCAGATGTACTGAAACTGTTCCTGTGAAAAAAACATTGCAGGATTGATTAATTGGTAGTGTCATTGTAAATACGTTGGTCTGTATTTTTTTTTTTTTTTGGGGGGTGGGGAAGTCTTGGCTAGAGATATGTGTGTGTGTATATATATATATAAATAAGAAAATGTATATATAACCCTGTAAATCTTCTAACTTAAAAATGATTGGCATCCTTGGAGGTTGGTTAGCTTTAATTTATAGTTTAGCTCAGTACTGAATTCTATGATGTTATGTGGAGCTTTTGGAAGAGTTTTTCTTGTTCTGCAAGCCACCTTAGCATCCCTGATGACTGCTTGTCAAATGCATTGCACTGTGAAACTGGAGTCTTAAATCCCAGTTTTTATTATAAGCAACACATGACATGTTAGAAGGATTATTTTTAGAAACATAAATAATTTAAAGCATTGAGCAAGATTCTAGAAATATGTAGTAAGGAGGGTAATAAGGATATCCTTATACATTTTCTACTGAAGATGAGAATATAATCTTGAGTGTGTGCTTCTCAGTGTGAGCTGTAGGCATAAACAGAGATGCCATTTATCTAGATCAATGTTTGCAAAAACACACACGATGTTTCTTAAGAATTGGTGAGCATTGTTGTAAGTGAGAGGTTCTTGAACTCCACTGAGGTGCTGGTCTGTGTTCCTGGGGCTATTCCCCGCCTGATTTTCAGACATAATGAACAGAGGCACCTCAGTTGGAGGGCTGATCTCCCAAGATCTCTGTAGCCAGGAGAGAGAGCATGGGATCCTGCAGGGGGTGATCAGGGCAGGAGGGCAATGTCTTGCCTTCATAGAAACTGCTCGCTGCTTGTGCAGAGGGGGATCCCATAGGGACCATGCTCCCAGCTGGGTGTACCATTTCCCTGTGGCTCAGCAGAGTGAAGAAGTGGGTGGATGATTTCTGTGTCTCTTTATGTCCTTCTATATCTTTGCTCAGCTGCAGAGGTTCCTCTAGGACACCAGGTTACCTCAGGATGAGGACAAGTGAGGAGCTGGAGCAGTTCTTTTATTGAAACAGTGTCAGCACATCACTGAGAAGCCAAGCAAAGATGACAGGAGATTTGAAAGTAGGTTTCTTGTAGAAATGCTTGGTTGAATTAGAACTCATCATTCACTGAACAAAAATTTTAATTAAAGGCATCTCCACACTCAGATGCAGATCATACCTAGAGCCATCTGTGTGTGACTGTGCTCCTGGACAGTGGGATGGCTTTACAGATGCTGGGTTTGCTCCCAGTCGCAGACCCCATCAGCCAGCTGTGTTTCACATCTCAGTTCTTGTTGCATGAGTGGACCCTTGAGTGGGCAAAAGGACAGGAGTGGAAAAGGGACAGTGGAACTAAGAAACAATGCTGAGTTCTCTAGTCACTTTGCCTACCAACAGTGGCACTTTTGTCTGTCAGAGGCCTTGTGAGGAAGTGCTGTGCAGAAGGAGCCATTCAGAGTAACTGAGTCAAAGGCTCTGAGGGGAAAAACATCATATTATGTGCTCTTTAGGGCAGTTCTTTTGTTCTTTCAAGGCTTTCTACCACACTACTATATAGCATTTAAAAGGGTCTGCAGCTGTTCTGCACTTTAGATGTTATTTTTTTTTTATGAACAAGCATCTGGCTATGCAGTTGCTTTATTAAAAATAACTCTAAACAGACTTACCTTTTCATCTCAGTTATTTTCAGCTGTTTGGAGAGACATTGACTTGGAGCCCTTTGGAGGAAAACAAGGCATGTGCCAGAACAGCAGAATATGTTCCTGCTTGCTTCTGCATTTGCTAGAGTTGCTTTCATACTTGCATCTTCTAACCCCTCCTGCAAGATGCACTTTGCACTGTCACTGTAGTGCTTTGCTGCCCCAAGTTCAAAATGTAACTGTTCAATGCCAGATAGTTGCCAAATTGCAAAGAATGCTGGTTTTTGAGTCTTATCGATCTGAGATGGCTAGTGCTCAGCCTGACCTACAGGAAATATGACAACCCTGGAAAAAAAATCCTGGAAGAGCTAAGTAAGCTTTGAATGAAGAGGTTAGTCCTTTGAAAAGTGGTAACTGAAGTTGGCATGCTCAAGTACG
This sequence comes from Coracias cyanogaster, assembly GCA_033124195.1. NCBI lineage: Eukaryota > Metazoa > Chordata > Aves > Coraciiformes > Coraciidae > Coracias > Coracias cyanogaster. The sequence continues at coordinate 21,214 of JAVSBS010005602.1, read as the reverse complement.
AAGATCCCTTTTCATCCTAAAGAGAAAACTTCAGGATAAAAATAGATAAGATTAATAGATAATAATAACTAAGATACTTAGAAATCTGTTCTCATTTTATAAATGGGTATATAATGTTTCTATCTGTAGGCACATCATGGCTGAAAGATGAGAGGCTACAGGAAAAGACAAAATAGGCATAAGGATTTGCGTTATGACAAAAAGAAAATTGTGAGTCTTTGTTGGCACTTAAGAGAAATCATAATAGCAAGCATTGTGGAGATGTAAGGAAATGATGATTCAGATTTAAAACCCTACGGAAGAATGCAATATACTTGGGTCTGCTTTGACCCTGCCAGTTTTTCCATTCTGGGATGTGTATCTTCTGAAGTTTAAACCATTGCTTAGGTAGAACCATGAGAAGTTGCAGGTGGCTTTTTTCTTTTAGCATGGTTGAATAAAAATACATCAAATTCTGTCTGTCAGCACACTAGACACATTAGTAGGCATGCAGGATAAAGCAGTTTGGTTTGTGTTTTAAGCTGAGAGAGAGCATGTAGTCTGCTGTTTTCTAATCATAAGAATTTTGAGCTAGAGCTCTCCAGACAGACAATTCTGCGAACAAGGCAGTGAATTGGTCCTGATTTAAGAGAGGATGGACATGAAAGATGAGAATAAAGGGATAGAAAAAGGTGTAGTTAAGGAGCAAAAGAAGACAAATAAGCAAATTGGATGTATAACGTGTAGCATATTGCTGACAGATGCCTCCTAGGGATGTAAAATATATCGTATAAAATTTATATGGAGATAGAGCATATAGAGGATCTGTGTGTATATATGTAAGAGATATATATATGTGTATATAAGAAATGAATGGTAGCAGCAGAACATCAGTCAAACAACAACCTCTATCAATGTTGTAAGAGCAAACCAGCTACCAAGCTTAGGATTTTGTTTATAACTTTTTATGAATCAATACACCACTTAGGTGGATATATGAATGCTGTTAGTAATGCCAGGGATTTTATCCTGTTCCCTTTTTTGTCACTTAAACATCCGCCATACTTAGTCACCTGCCAGTGTAGCTGACCTTAATACAGAATTTGATTGTCTTTGAGGAGTGTGAAGGAGGGGAGTTTTATATACAGAGGAGCAAAGATAGTGTTAGAGTAGGAGGGATGTGATACCTATGATAAGAAAAGGGGAAAATATTTAAACTCCGCAGATGTTTGGCGGTAGGACTGTCACTATGAATTGAATCATAGTCTTTTCCATGTTGCAGCAGACAGAAAACAGTCAGAGCCACATTTTCAGAAATGGATCTCCAGTTACAGATGTGTCTCTGCAATGGATGCAGCTAACAGGGTGCTGCTGACCACTGTTGCTCTGTACACCTGTTGTAGGTTACACGTTGAACCATGTATTTAAAAGCAATCATGTGCTGATATATGGAAAGTAATTTACATCCTGTAAGCACAAATATATTTTCTCTCAGAGTTTCAAGAAATTACTTTTGATAGAAAGGTAATCTTAAAATATTAAATGATTGTATTCATGTTACCTGAAGGAGCAGTGACAGTGATTAAACACAAAAGAAATGAAACTGCGTCACACCAAAGGTCTATCTGTACTAGCATTGGCGACGGGAGATGCTGTGAAAGAGCACACGGGACGACTTTCAGGGTCCATTGCACTTCCCCCTCCCCAACATCCATGGCTGTTCAATTAAAGATGCCAAAAAGCACATCACTGCATATACCTTTTAATATCTGTTTATGAACCCATTGGGCATGATTCCTTTCTGGGATACCTTCTGATACCATCTGCCTATGCAGCCTCCTGTGGCAACATGTTGCGGAGATTCGTAACTTGTTGTGTGACATAGTGCTTCTTTGATCTGTTTTAAATTGGTCTTTTAATTTCTTCAAGTACTTCCTTATTTTACTAATGTGGAATTAAATGAATAACAGCTTTGCATTAATTCTGTCTGTGGCCCAAATGATATTGTAAACCTCTATCATATTCCCCCACCCTCTCTTCTCCAGATTGAAGAGCCTTTTGAGCTTAGAGAGGATGATTTACTGGTAGGTAACACTCAGGGAGGCAAAGTAACCTGCTGGGTCATCAGCAATGCTAGAGCCGTCTGGCAAGCCAGACAAATCTGACTTGGAACAGCATTAGGAAATAGATTTTTTTTTTTTTTTTTTGGTCTCTCTGAAGCTAGCTGTTCTTTTGCAATTGTATATGCTAAATGAAGATTGATGGTTGTAAGTTTGGGGAGCTGTGATAATTCCTTGGACTGTGGTTAAGTGATTAGTGTTGTCTCAGAATCTGGCTCCTGAGGATTTGGTAGTTGAGGGAGTCCTGTCTTCCCACTATGCATTTTTAAGATGAGACATTAATTTTATTTCACACAGCTTTGTGTCATGTTTGAATATTTTCCCAGTAATGCAGACTGATTCTTCAAGAGACTCATTTCCTTGTCTCCCTTAACTGTGCATTTGGATTTGTTTGCATAGTTTCAGACTAAAACCCTGGCTCACCCACAAATGCAGTATGAGATCTTTGACTTCTGATCCACACAATGTTCTGTGCTATTAAAATGGATCTTTATCAAAAGAGAGAGATTATAGTGCTGCAGCAGGCACCTCTAATTTCACTTTCTTTCTTTTGAATTTGCCTGCCATTGTAGGTATTTCTCACATCATGTCTCCTTTTTTCTTCGCCCCTCTACCAACAACAGGCTTTTTTGGATGTCTTTGTAGTTTCAAGCCCATTTCTACCTTCTTGAAATTCTAGCAGACTGTCTCCATCAGAATAGTTCCTAGAAACAAATTAGTTCCTAGATTTAAGGTTTTCTATCTTTTGAATTAAAGCCATTTTCAGGTATACCCTTTTCTAAAGTTCAACTGTTTTGTGAACAAAAGTAAAAGTAGTGGTAACTATTTTTTCTGATCTCATTTCTGAAACATCTCAGGTACTTGAACAGTAGGTGCATTCAGTAGATTAACAGTAAAAACAAACTTCTCCGTAATTTTTCAATCTATATATGCTAATAATCTTTAATTATATAAAAATGCACACTGTTTGGAAGAAATTATTCTTCTTGGTGTTTACTACATAAAAAATTATTGGGACATGAGCAACACTTCAAATTTCAGGATAAAATGCAAGTTGTAACAGCAGGTAACCATGAGTGTAGGGGGGTAATTGTCCTAAGTGCTTCTAAAAGAAATGACAGCACAGCAGGGGAAAGCTTTGCTGCCCCTAAGGTTCACATTTCAGGATGGATGTGTTCAGCATTAGTGCCAAACTGTAAATGTATCCTTGAAGAGATATTGACTCCTTTGCTGGTCTGTCTTGATATCACACAGCGGCAGGAAGCAGTGACGTGGAAACAATTGTTGGTACGAAGGGGTGATGGGCTGGGGAGTAGAGCAGGAGTAAGAATGTGGCCAGGGAGAGGGAACCTGGGGACAGAGGAGGTGGGTAGAGTGATGAGGAGTTTGGAAGGAGATGGTGAAGCAGGCGGGAGGTGGGGCAGAGCATAATTTGCCACCTTTGTATTCCTGTTTTATGCAGTTTAATGTTTTGGGTTGGTTTTGTTTTGTTGTTTTTTTTTTAATAATCTTGTGTAATCAGATGCTATTTGTTGCCAAAGTAAGGTGGTCTGGGAGTGAAGTAGGGCTGTGCTGGCAATGAGGAGGTTTGCTGGACAGTCTCACTTCACCCATTACTATGTTGGGAAGTACATATGTACAAAGCAAGTGGTGATGCCTCATCCCTTTGACAGAGATTTCATGCATGACCCTGGACAAGCATCCCCTAAAGTGGTGCCTTCACTGTTTGCTCTAGTGACTGTTTGTTGTTCTTTGGGAACCCCCTGAGCTGGACATCTGGGATCAGCTCTGAAGAGCTTCAAGAGCTCCTGAGTTGTCCTAACTGCAACACAGGGGAGGACACATCTGAAATATGTTAGGATGAAAAAGGTATTGTATTTCTCCAATATGTGTCTCTGTGAAGTTTCAAGCTGGGTACCCAAACCAAACAGATACTTTACAACTTTCCAGTATTGAGGAAAATCCTAACACCTGCTTTTCTGAGGGGCAATATGTAGAGAACTCAGTATTTGTGTTTTGAAAAAGCTTTGAGAGAAGCATGGAAATGGCCATGAGTACAGGAATAATTTGTGTATTTGCGCCAGGGCAATATGATATATACAGTAGCTAAAATTTGAGGGCAAACTTTGAAGGAGGCTACCAAATAAGAGTAGTCAGTAACATCCATTCACTAAGTGATGCAGGTGTCCTGTGCAAAATGTATGTGCTTTTATTTAACAGCATAAAGTCAACTCAGGGTCATGTTGAGATGGCTGATATTTTATAACAGTTAAGCATTTAATTTTGCAGGTTTTATTTTTTAATATAGTATTTATGGACAGTACACAAATACGAATAAAGAGTTGGGTTGAAATGTGCTTGAAATTACAAGTGAATACACTTGGGAAGTGATTTTCCATATTATATAAAACAGTTTGATTATATGAAGATACATATTAAAAACCAGAATTAGACCACACTGGTAAATTTGTGTAGGAGAATGTGTATCGTGTGCTTGCCTCTTCCTTTTATTATTAATTTACCATCTTCTCAAGTACTAAAATTAACTTAATTTATTCTGACTTTAAAGTAACAAGTGTATGAACAGAATGGCATTGAGGAGACTGCTTTGTAGTAGTGGTACGAACATGGGCTAAAAATACCTGCTCATTTTAATAGGACTCCTGAAATTTCTGTAGGAGAAAAGTAACTGCCTGAAGATATACTGGTGTAAATTATTCATCAGCAGAGTGAGGTTTTATTGACACTTGCATTGCCATCAGTACTGTAAGGAAAATTAGATAAAGAGCAGAGTAAGTGAACCTTGCCCAGACTGCTTTCAACTCTGGTTGTGAAAACAGGAGTTTAGAGCTGGAAAAATCCCATTTTAACTTTCTGCCTGACAGAAGTCTTGCAAACAGCTGCCACCTACTCTTTGTGCTTATTAAAGTCTTTAGTTTATCATTATGGCATCTTGAGTGGCAGTGTCTCCCCTTGAATACTAGGAAGAATTTTGGGGATTGTGGAGGGTGTGTGGGGATGCAGCCTCCTTGTTTGGTCAGCAGATTAAATCTCCCTGTCTAAAAGAGAAGACTGTGATCACCTTCCCTCCATCACCAACAGAATGAATTAACTGCTGTATTGAATTTGTGCCCTTTGTAGCACTTGTGCTACAAAATGTTTTAAAATGCTTTAAAAAAAAAATCTATATGTAATATCACAGAATCACAGAATCATTATGGTTGGAAAGGACCGCCAGGGTCATCAAGTCCAACCTTTGTCCTAGCATCTCTCTAACCACTACACCATATCCTCAGGCGCCGCATCTATTCGTTATTTAATTTAATGTTATTTACCACTTTGAATATTTGTATTGTTAAATGTTAATATTGAGGCAAGAAATATTAACAATAATTTGATTATATTTGTTGCAATAAAAATAGAACCTGAAATTGTGATTTCAGAGCTGCTTTAGGTTTGTTTTATTCTTACTTTGTTGGGGTAAGGAGATACGGGTCAGTAAATTATTAGTTAGTAAGTGTCTCTCTTCCTAACTGCAGAACTTAAATATAAACTCTTTCATTTTCTCCCTGGGAAATACAAGCAGTATCTGTTCATCATTATATACCACATTTAATTTCTCATACAAATGCCTGTATGGTCATTGAGATAGAGGAGATCGGACTGAATTGCAAAGGTGGAAACAGATGGGCCAAAATGTCCATGGTGCAGTACCTATGGATGGCCAGTGGCACCAGAAGATGCCTGCTAGCAGTGAGAGCGGGATGTACTTCAGGTGCAGTCCACATGCACAAGGCACATCTGGCATCAGGATATGGCCACACCAGCCTGAGTGTTGAAACTACCGCTGTTGCTTTACAGGTGCTCCTTGCAGCTTCTGCTATGTCCTCTCTCCTTTTTTAGGCTAGTAATAGGAAGCATGTGTGTAACAGAAATTTAGTGAAACTAGGCAAGAATGTCTTCAACCTGCTTAAACCTTTTCCCATCAAGAAATGAAGCCAATCCAGTAAATCAAACACATACTGTTTGTAAGCCAGAGCTGTAAGACTTCACCTCTGATGCTAGAGGCGGAGGCCCTGTGCAGGGCTGCAGAGTAGCTCCGCAGTTTGGTGTCTGCAGTAGGGTACAGGGCAGTTACTGTCATGTCCCACGGGCAAATCAGCTATTAAAGGATAAAGGGACCAAGTGTGTTTTCAAGTCAGATGGCATTACAGACTTAAGGGTGAAGTCCTGGAGAAAAAATGGAGCAAATGTTAGTATTTGGAAGAATAGTATTTGTTTGTATTTGATCAAAGATTCAAGTTGTGTATCATTGTCTGTTACTGAAATACGAAGTTAAGCTCCAGGAAAGGACTGAGATTGGGTACAACTCAACATTTGTGTGTAATCCTGTGAGGACTTGACCCTCTCGTAAGTCCTAAATTTCTTTTTGGAGAAAGTCTTAAAATAGTAGGAGTAGAAGCACTAAGAAACAACATCCTCCTTTCTCCTTTTCATATTAGCAGCAACAAGAAAGCACAGTAAGAATATTTTTAAAAGGTGAGAAGCTTCAATTTGTGCAGACAGTAGCTGGCTCTGTTTTTCTTAGTTGTTTTTTCCTTCCTCTAAGTAGACACTGTGAAAACTGCTGCTGTATCTAAGAGAAGCTACCTAGTTCTGATTGATTCATCCATTTGGCTAACTTAACAGGTGCAGTCATTAAATTAACTATCCACATAAAAAGAAATCCAGCAATTCTTTTGAGGAAAAGGAAGGGATGAAAGTTTTAGAGCTGTTGGCATTAAAATAGATTCATGGAGTATGGAGATAGCTAATCCCCCCTGAACTGCAAGGAAAGATCATGTATGAGCAGAGGGAAGGTGTTTGGGTAGGCATGAAGATAAAGGAGAATTAAAGTGGACTAGCTAGTCAGACAGAGAAATCTGCCAGCTAAGTGGCTTTTTTGAGTTCATCTTGCTGTATTTTTTAGTTAGCTCATGACTGATACTGAAAATGTTTTAGGACCACAGTGTAATGCGAGGTAATGCTAATCATCCCTTGTACTCGTACTGACTGGCAGGTAGAAACATCTCTTCTGTTCTTTTCTCTCATCTCGTTTTCCACTTTCTTGATCCTTGTTTCATGATAATAATCAACATGCCTTCTCTTCTCTGGTGTACCAGATGGGTTAGTCTAAAAATTTACCTCCTCTAGTCACTCTTTCCATGTCTATTAGTCCTGTTGATAAAAGGAGTTTTTCAGCACTTTTCTCAAAGTAACATACTGGTAGTTTTCCATCTTCTACAATAATCTCCTATATGAATCTTTTGAGGGGTATAACTATATGTAAGATATAACTGAGTTATAACTAAGACCTTTCCAGGTTACTTGGTAGAGGATGTACACCACTGGGGGAGAATCTTTCACTTAGTGGGAAGTTTTCTAATCCTCATGTGCTTGATACACAAACACTGCCCATTCTTCTACCATAGCCCTCTCACGCATGATGTTGCAGGAGGCTCCCTTTGCACAGCTTGCTTCTGCAACATGGGTTAGCATTAATTGTGCAGTTGATATGACATCTTTCTCTTATCAGTGTCTCCATCATTTCCCCGAACTGGTCATTTTCTCTTGACTATCTCCATATGTCTGTCGACAATTTCCTGCTGGCATTCGACCCATCCAGGTCTTTCTGCTGATTTCAGCTAAAACTCTTGTCTTCCTTTTCAGTAATGCGTCTCGGTTTAGATCTCTCATTTGATATCCTTGTCTGGCACCATATTTAATCTGAAATTTCAGGTGTACATAATGGAGAGTTGTGGAGACACAAATCTGGGTGAGCAGACAGAGGAAATAATAAAGAATTCCCACAGTGTCCAAGGAGACACAGCAGTGATACCGGCTATCACAAAGCCAGTCATTTATCTTATTTATAACACTGATATGCCAACAAAGGTGCATTTTAGTTCTATGATTATGAACTACCTTTATTTCTACCTTTCTTCAGTTCGTAATTCCTAAGATCTCTAAAGAGATCCCCATCATTTCTGCTCTTCTTCCATAATTTTTTGACATTCCATCTTTACATTCTCTTAAATCTGGAGAGTTAATTTTTGTTCAGGAGATGGTGATGGGTGTTTTTTATCTCTTCTTGAAAATGAAAGTTTATATTTAATTTCCAGGGATAATTCCCAGTTTGTTACCCATTTCATATTCAAATGCAAACTTGTTCCCTTTAAAAAAAAATATTTAATGGCCTCTTTTCTTTCAAGTTGAAGTGTGCCATAATCTCTTGTTTTTTATTTCTATTTCTTTAAACACTTGGCCTGTTCTGTTGTCTTTTCTCTTTCCACCTGTTTTTTTTTCCACCTCTTTTTGCTTCCTAGAGCAGTCTCCTTCTGCTGGGGAACCCATCTCTTTCCAAAGCTCATCTGTGTTCCTGGGTTCCCAATCCTGGCTCAGTTTGGTAAACTTAGTCTGCACATGCTACAGTTAATTCAATGCAGATTTTAAGTGCATATACATGCGTGATCTTGGGTAAGGATTATTTCCTTAGCTGGAGCTCTCTTCTGTAAGAAAATTTCCCCCACTGCCTCCTTCTGTGTGCTATAGTTTTGACTATTTGGGAGAGCTGGGAGCACAGAGAGGAGCTTGATCAATTTTTTGTTCTGGCCCTTATACTGTTAGGTCTGTATGGGCTGGACTCATATGGTTGTGACTTAAGATAATGCTCCAGAAAATGATGCTGCTGTAGACAAAACTACACTACTTGATTTGTGTACATTTTTTAAATAAAAAACATCTGAAATGAGAATTCTATTATTAGCATAACTGTCTTTTCCTTGTATAAACCACAGATCACATGTGCTACTTTCCTGTGAAATGTTTTATTTTTAGCTCTTAATATATGCAGGTTTTTGCCATGCCTTTTCAAATAAATTGTATCAATGCCTCAGTGAATGTTTCTGAAAATCTCAGTCTGCAGTATTGTCTTTTGTAGTGTAGATGCTTTTTTCCACTGTAATTTTCTACATCCTTCATGTTTCTAAGATTATTTTTTTTTTCCACATGCAACTTTTCTTTATAATTAATACCAAAACCACCACTTAAACTGACAAAGATGGACTTTAGGATAGATTGCAGGCAAGCTAAATTATTCCTATTTCATCTCTACCATAGGAAAAGGTTGCACAATTTATATCAAAATAGATGTTATTTTAATGCTGATTACTCAGTGTCTTATATTGCTTAAGTAATTTTCATCATGTTTTGCAAGTGTTTCACTATGGCTTTTTGTTTGTTTTACAGTAATGGCTTTTATTAAAATTACACAGTTATGTGCCTCACTGTTACTGAAGACAAAACATTGCTCCACCTATGAAGTGATTTAATGAGAGAAGCATATCTTTTGGCATAAGTTTCTAAGACTGCGTAATTGTTAGGTTGCAGATTAGTTTGTAATAGCAGTGATTGCGTTATTGGATCTGCAAGAGTGTTGTGTTTTTTATGATATTTTCTGCGCAGTGAGTCATAACAATAATAATAAAGCATAACATGGCATCATTTGTGAATTTTTCTGCTGATAAAATATTCCCAGACATATCCTGCCTGCCATGTAACATAGGATAGGCTTTAAAAATACCTTTAAATTTCAGACTTGTTGTCCGTTTGTAAGCTCTGGGCTTGGTCCACAGGAGCTGTGCAGGCTGACCTATACCTGACATCATGGTGACCCCATGATGTTTCCCTTCCAGCCAGGCTCGTTTCGGAACTAAGGCACTTGTGACCTTGAGAGGTGGGGGAACACCAGCAACTCCCCAGCCATTTGCAGCCCTTTTTTCCTGAAAGAAGGGACTGAGCAGGAGGATGAAATGAATGGATCTGTTTAGGCATTGATCTCTTGGCCTACTTTGAAAGTAAACAACTTGAGCAATATGGGTATATCCATCAGCAGGGTGGCAGGTGGGAAAAGGGCATCTGACTGACCACCTGCAACCCTGGAGCTGGATGCCAGGGGACCCTACATATCTCCCAGGAGAAACAGGACCCTGCCAGGGTACAGGGAGAGCAACTCAGGTCAGGTCAGAGGGATGCTTGGCCAACTACTCCTGTCCCAGTGGCCCAAGGCAGATGCTGAAGGAGGAGCAGAAGAGCAGAACAAGTGTGTATGAGGCTTCCCCAGAGTTCTTTACCAGGACTCCAAGACTTCCTGAGTCAGGTACAATTTCTGTATGTTTGGCAGCCCTCAGTTATGTCCATTAACTTACCTATTCCCAGCTTGAATCAGTAAGGACCTCCAGCATCCATGCTATCTAGTGGCAAGTAGTTCCATGTTGTAAACAGGGGCTGTGCCTGAGAAGGTCTCGTCATACTAGTTTTGAGCTTGCTGACCTTTTCTGTTACCTTCTAGTTCTTGCATTGGAGAAGGCAGAGAATGATCAATTTCTTTGTTTTCTCATGCCAGACACAATTTCCAGATCTTTGAGAACAAAACATATGATCTTCTAGAACATAAAAACATTAACAGTAGTGTCTTTTAGAAAGCAGCAATTTTGTCAGACCCATGTGAGAAGACCCTGTACTTCTTGCCATCCTTCCAAATGCAACTGAAGACTCTCCCTGAGTTAAGTCATTCTGTTTGATCTCTGTCTTTTGTGCTGGATACTTACTTTAGTGTTTTACGTTTTATAATCTCTTGCATCTTTCTTTGCACAAAACTCTTTGTGGCCATCAGATAAAGGGGATGACTTTAACTGAGTCCCCCAGAGATAGCTGAGAGTAAAAGTAGACCCCTAAGCTATAGAGGTGGCTCTAGTAAACCTGTGGGAGCATAGACTATTGCTGGAAAGAAAGTGTAGGGAATACTGAGAAACTGTATATCTAGCTTCAGCAAACTAAACTAAATATGTTTTAAGAAAGCTTCTGTCTAAATTTCTAAATCTGGAAAAGGCACACAGACTTTACAGAAGTCTTTGAGCTTTTCCAAGATGGATGAGTATTCTAAATATTTAATATTTACTTCTAAGAGGAATTAGAGGATTGTAATCAGGAACTCAAACAACAGCATCTCTTTTAGGTGCTTCTCAATAATTGGTAACTTGCAGGCTGCTGCACTAAGCTTCAATATAGGTATAGGGGCCTGACTGGAATTAAGGAAGTCCTAGAAGGTGAATCTAGGGGTAGGTGGTCACGCCAGTTCTGTTAGTGGCTGAAGGAGTTGCTTGCCCTTTCTTCCTCCTCTGTTTACAGCTGCTCAGCTATTTTCCCTCCCTTGCCTCAATAATTCTGGGGGTCATTGTACAAAGGACTTGAATTACCTAATGCAGCAAAAATGTGCATTTATTGAATGCTCCCAAGTGTACTTTGATGAGTACCAGTACTGATACCAAGCGTATTTGGATGAGTTCTTGTGCTGACACAATGTAGGTTCAACACTTGCTGTTGACGGAGCACTGAAACTTCCATGACTGAGCAGACCCCACCTCCATGGACAGTTGTGCCTTGGATGCTCCCATTCAGAAATCTATTACCATCCTTCTTTCTGTTGCCTCTGTCTCTTGCACTTAGATACAAAGTCTTTTTTTTAACATCTATTGACTCATTGACAGTCTGTGTACGTTTGAGGTTCTGCCAGCACCTTCTACAGCCTAATTATCTACCTTTATGTCTTGGTGTATAAACTCTGGTGCATTCATATCCCTTCACAACTCATTTTTTTGCTAGGCTTTGGGAGCTTTCCATTGCCTGGTTATCCCAGGAGCTTCTCTGTGCTTCCAGATAATTGAACTTTCTAAGCAAAGTTGTTCAGTAACTGTCCACAGTATTTGAAAAGCGGTCTCCTTTGGACAGTGGTATTAATCTTAACTCAGTTTGACTGGAAATACATCTTCTTTGATGTATTCTAGAATGACAGTTTTTTTTTTCAGGAAGACACCTTATTGATTTGGCAAATCATTTTGCCAGAAACAAGTGCAGTAATAGTCTCTCTTCCTTATAAACCAGGCCCTCCAAAACAATGTAATAGAAATTCCCTCCAGCCCTTAAGTGCATAAATTTGCTGTTTGTACAAGTGAATTTGATCCTGTTTCTAATATTCAGCCCTGAAGATCGTCCAGCTCTTTCCTGTGGGAGTTTCAGGTCATCTTCTTTATTCCCCATGCTTTCCAACATAGCATTATCAGCATATTTAATTAGAGTGCTCCTGGCTTTTGTGCCTAGGTTGTTAATGCAAATACCAAGCTGGCAGTTTGTAGGGCCGATATGAGAGGACAGATACTATCAGCCTTGTCTTGCTTGGGACTCACTCTGAGCAGTCACCAATGCCTATGTGAGCAAAAATGTCCATGGGCCTGCTGCCTGCTTAGCCATGATGAATCTCTGGAAGACTGAGCGGCTGCTGCCCTGGGTGCCGCTCTGCTGTCCTTTTCCTCCCACAGCAGGTCAATTCCACCTCTGGCCTGGATGTTCTGCTGTTTGAAGGAAAATCATTCAATTTTGCCTCTTCTGCCAAGAAGGTCCATGCTCGTTGCCTCCTGTCCCATCAGCCAGCATGCCTGTTGTCATGTTTTCTTTATGAGTTCTTCATCTTCCCAGTTTAATCACCTCTTAGGTGGGCCAATATCAAATCTTTGTACAGATTCAGTCTCAGGAAAATTTTGCCGTCTTTGAAAACATTCAGAGAAATTTCTGATGTAGATGATTTGCCTCCCTAGAAAGGGAGAGATATTGACTGGGTTAGCATTGAAGCAGCTTAGTAAATACAGCATACACTTAACTTATATATATCTGCCTTGGATCTGGTTGTTTTGTCTCTTCAGTCTTTATTCCAAAACCTTGTGTACTTTTGAGGCTGGATTTGCTGTTGCCCAGAGCATTTCCTCTGACATTGCTAAAGCCGTGGGGCTCCCAGGGAGTGCGAGTGTGAGGGATGGTCCATGATGGAGGCCTGCCCTGGCTCCTGAGGACACCATGGCACCCGCTGCCTGCCGTAGCACCTGCACCAGGTGGAGCTGGCCTGGGCCTATGGTGAGGTGCAGCTCCTGTGGCTGATGGCTTTGCCTACCCATTTAGCGTGATCCTGAGCTCACCATAGTGGTATTCCAAGATCACTTCATTGTTGTGCGATTGTGTCCTTAGGAGTCTGCTGGAGGCAGCTACCATTTTCCCTCAGATACAGCCTGATGCAGGAGTCACTCCAAGTGGTTTCTCATCTTTCTGCCTTTTCAAAGTTAACTGACTTCCTTACTGTTTGCTTTTAGCAGCAGTGTCTTGAATTAAAATCATTATCAGTGGCTGGTTTTGAACCTGTGAAGAAACTGACCCCCTCAGCTTGTTCTGCCTTTTGGTATTGAAAATCAATGTATTCCATGCACTGTGTAACTCCATTGGAGGTGGTTGTTTCAGTGATTTTTATGAACATTTTAGGAAAAATGTCCTGCAGGTTTTACCCTTTTCAAATGTAAATGTTTAATCAGTGCTTGCTGAGAGGGAATGGCAAGAACACATGCGCGAGGCTTATGCTTCTTTTTTTTTCTTCTTGCAGTGACCTGCTGTCCTCTGAGTATCTTGAGAGGCATATCGAGCAAGGTGGGAAGACAGTGGAAGTTAAAGTAAGAATTTCCTTTTTATGCTTTGCTTTTTTAATTTGCTTTGCTTTTCATGTAATGCAAAATCTCACCTATTTTCTTGAAAGAAGATACTTGATTTTTCAGGTGATTTGTTTTACTCTTCTGCGGCAAGCATTCTTCATATCCTCTAACTTTTCTGCTTTTGAAATAAGACAAACTTTTTTGGCTAGTTTAGTACATTAATGTTGAAATTAAAATGGTATCCATGAAAAATATATACATGGTAGTTCTTTTTACTAGCAAATATAATTTACTTTGGATGCATGTTGAAGAAAGTATTTCTGGTTTGGTAGCTAGCATTTAGTTGCTGTACTAAACTCCAAATGTATTGTTTTTAATGAGCTTTGAGTTTTGGGTTTTATTTGAGTTTGACAGTAGCGAGATTTATTGTATAATATTTCCAAATATTTAGTCACCATCTCAAATTGTGGGTTTCTTTCTCTGGATGTTTGCTGGCATGATGGCTACAAGATCCTGTTTGTTGCAGCTTTCTTCTGTGAAATGTCCCATTGCCTTTACAGGAGTGTTTTGTTATTTCCATGCAACGTGGAAGAATTCTCTTGATTACTTTGTTTGTTAGGACAATATTTTGTAGACGTCAGATATAAAATTGCTCTAGTTTACATAAAATACACATGAATGTAATATATGCTATGCATAACGGAAACTTTAAATTTGCTTATCAGGTCAAATTTTGTACCAAGTTTACAAATTTACATTTTATTAAAAAAACCCCAGAAGTCTTTTACTAAATCTGAGATCACCTAAATATCCTAAACCATCTTAACCTTTGCAATGTGAAACTGGAAGTGAAAATGGACAAAGCAATCCTCTAGCTACGGATTAGCTGAATCATTTGGCCACTGAGTAGCTGAAGATAAGTGTTTCCTTTGCTTTATCACTTCCTAGCATTTGGAAACTTGAAATCTGCTTTGTTTTTAGTCTCTGGTAATAGTCTGCATACATTATCAGATGGAGGCAAACACATATGTATTCCATTAAATTGTAAAGACTAATTTCTCAGTGCTCTGTAGTCAAGAAGTCTTGACTGAGATTCAGAAAATGAGTCAAAGCAGAAATAAAGATAATAACTGGTATTAACAAGAACACAACAATCCTTTATTCTGCATCAAGGTAGATGTGCAAGTTAGCTAAATTAATCTGTCTAAGCCCCACCACTGAATTAGGACAAATCTGTTTCTGATGAGTAAGCCTTAATGAAGCAAGGAAATGCTTGAAATCTGTGGCTCTTCTCTTGCAGGAACTGTTTAATTGCAAGGGAAGATACGGGAGGATCTGGCATTTCAGAGGGAGGGCCATAAAATGTTTTCCGAGCAAAACATCTCCCAGTCTCCAGTGTCCCGGAGATTATTTCCCCTTCAGTTAGCCGTCATGCAGGGTCATGGCGTACCTTCAGGGATGACTATTACTGCCTCATTTAGTACTCTCAAACCTGGTTTAAGTAGAGAGCTGGATTGTTGCATTGACCTTGGTGCTCAAGACAGACTCAACTGGGAGTGAAAGGGTCTCTGGGTTGCACCTTGCTGTGCAAAGGAGAACATTGCTGCCCAGGTGGCATGTTTCCCTCCTCACACTTCACTGTACCTCGCAAAGGTGGCTGGGGCTGTGGGGAGGCTCTTCTGCCCGCTCCTCACTCATGCTCCTGGTGTTTGGTGGGCAGCAGTCCTGTGGAAGTGTACGATGAAGGGGGATATACACTATTTGGTGGTTTTGTTGCAATGAAGCATTTAGAATCAGAGGAGAGGGAAGTGGCAGCTGTGATAAAATGTTTGGAAGAGCCTGTTGGCCACAGTTATGGGCACATTTTCAGAAAAGTTCAGGTATCAAAAGATTTTTGGATGAGTGCAGGCTGCTGAGTACATTTTGATGCCAGACACCGAGTAAGGCTAATTTTAGCACCTAGTAGCTGTTTAAAAATAAATATGACTCCCTCTGAATCACTGTAAGTGCTGTAAGCACCTGTAAGTGCTCTGGAGAGCCCTGTTCCTCCACCAATTTCTTGAAAGCACAGGAGTATCTCTTTTACATATGAGAAACTGAACTCTAGTTTTACATCAAACGTTTTGAAAATCTTACTGCAAATGGAAGAATTTTTCATGATGGTGATTTCAGTTTCTGTGAAAACTGTTTACTGTAACTGGTAAAACCACCCTTAAACTGGTGCTTAATATAGACCAGGAAAAACATAACTGTTATACTAGATTTGAGGCTGTGCGGATTGCTTAGATACTTAAAAATAGCTAGCAAAAGGGTGCAACATAAATAAATCACAAAATAGGCACCCTGCTACACAGCATATTCTTAAGCGGGAACAGGGGTATTTCAGAGCCAGGTTTCTATCAGTTGCTTTGATGAGCCGCTCTTTACTCACCTCTCTGCAATTCATCTTTGGCTGTAGACAGAGGTGGCCTGGCAATATCTCTCTTGCTGCTTTGGTAGAGGAACGGTGACAAAGTCTGTCTGCCATCCATGGCCAGCTGCAGGCTTTGAGCAAGCCTGTTTATACAGTTAAAGGGCCTCTGCTGTTCCTGGCCTTCCTAGTGATGTAAAGAGAGGTGTATTTTAAAATACACACACACACACATATGTATATATGTGTATTTCCCCCTTGTGTTTCTCAGTGCAGGAATACTGCACAAACACGCAAATTGTCAGTGCTGCTGTTGTGCCATCAGCAATATGAGAGGAGAGAGGAGCTCTGAATTGCTGTGGGAAGGCAGCTGTACGTACACTCAGCAGTTTGGGGATGTTACAGGCATGAATGTGTCTGGGAACCAGATGCCTGCCTTGGCTCATAGGCAATGTGGTGTTGATAACTACTTTTACCACACCTTCCCCTCTCCATCCCCCACAACAAAACTTCCTGGTCTGTAAAATACATACAGATCTTTTGCCATTACTTAGAGTATTTCAGAGAGGAGAGAGTGGCAGGGAAAGGAAGAAACATTCAGATGATTAAAAATACCACTTTGAAGGAGCAAAGGGATTTTTATAGGGAGGAGAGTCCTCAGTTTAACACACGTTTTTATTATGACAGAAAGTTGAATTACATTTGATTGATGCCCGATTCATTAATACATTGGACCGTTGTGAAGGTGGAGCACGTTACCCACATTTTTGCAGGGTGCCAGCATTTAGCAGCTGCAGAAGGGAGGGCTCTCTGTGAGATGTGCATGTTGATTTGGCAGAGTTAGGCAGCACCAAAGACATTTTTATTAAACCAGTAGCAATGTGCAATGCTTAAGAAAAACAGGAGGAGGTAGATCTTTTAATTATTTCAATGTTTCCCCTCCAGACTCTCCTTTTCTTTGGAGCATGTCTCTAACTGCTAGGAAAGCAGCAGTGTTGGCCTAAATTCCCTCTGGTAGCAAAGAAAATAATCAATAAGAAAGAGAAAAACCCTTCATGCAGTGCCTTTTCCTGATTGTGTCAGTCCAGATCATCCTATGCTCGCAGCACATAAATACTCGGCTTGTGTATACTGAATGTTGCTGCAGTATAGCTCCATGTCCTTTTATCTCCCTCTCTCCCGCCCTCTCTTTTTTAGGTTATCATTCTGTCACTGACGCTGTCAGGGAGATGAAAGGCAAAAACCAGCTATAGTGCTGAGTAATTCACATTGCTGTATTTTTTCCCTCAGAAGGAACAACTGGTACCTATTCAGTGACATTTTCTCATATGAAATGTTACAGTTTTCCTCTTTGGAGTGTGTATAAATAAATGTTTCTGCTTGTATTCCCCCCAAAATGTTGTACAATTCTGTGAGTTCTTTAAAAATTGCTTTCTGAAACAAATTAATCAATGAAAATGTTTCACATCCCAGTCAGGGAACTTGCACAAGTAGAGTCGTGGTAGATAAATGCCATGAATTTTTGATGGTATGTTTAAATATAACTAGGAGGAACTAATATTCATAGGCAATCCTAAAATTCCCAGGTGTGGTGCTGTAAACACAGTATATATAGTATAAGCACAAAACTGCAGCAAGAGTGCTCACAGCATAGAATAATGTTGCTTTTTGCATCTACTTCACAGCATGTTCATCATCATAATAGCAACGACATAAATGGAGTAATATTACATGCTAGGTACTGGTTTTCTCCATTGTAGTGTTGATGGAAAAGCTTTGCCAAACTTGTCTCATGGCTTAAGATTGCCTCGTGGCTTTGTGTCCCAGGCTGTGCTAAGCCACATTGCTGGCCCCTGCGGTGCCCAGCCACTGCCTGTGCAGCAGCGAGCGCAGGCAGGGCAGTTCCCAGTGCCTGCCTTCAAACCGCCCATGGTCATCCTCTTAGGCTGGGGTGCCCCAGCGTGGTCTCATGCTCTGTGGTGGCTCTACCAGAGGAGCTGCCATCACAGTTTGGGGAATGAGGATTGTGGGGCAAATGCATTTTGATGTTGCACAGCAAAGCAGAGCCCTTAGTTTGCAAAATTAGTCATTATTTCCTTTTGTTATGTGCGGTGTTTGGCTAGTAGTGTGTGCAAAATGCCTGTCACTGCAGCTTATAGCTATTTTAATGCCTAGACACAAGAGGGGAAAATTATTGTTCTTCATTGCCTGGCTGTGATTAAAGTCTCAGCGTATGTGTGCCATGATTATGTATTTGAAGGGCTCTATAAGTGTCCTTTTAAAGGAAAGTAATACAGAATTGAGAAAAATACTAAAATCTTGGAAGGCCAGAGTGAACTGGGGACCATTAACATCATGGTTACTGCTTTTTCTGTTAAACTCCCTCCTTCAAATCTGGTTTGTATAAGGAGTTGTTGAGGTGCAGTCCCTTGACTGAGGGCAACGTCTGTGTCTTGTCACGCCTTAGTGCCTGTGTTTGATGAGACCTTATCCTAAGTAGCATTCCAACATTTTGCTGTTCACCACAGGTATGAACTGATCATAAGGCTACAATAATTTGTGGTGCAGCCAGAATAAACACTGAGCCAGTGAGCAGGTCATTTTTATCATTGACTGGTATGTTTCCGATTCTATAGTTGGTGCTCTCAGTGCTTCTGCCCACAGATTCCACTTTTAAAGGCATTCACTGTCTGAGCTCTGCAGAAGAATCTCTTAATTTTTCTTCAGTTTTCAATAACTCACCATTTTGTAATCAAAGAGGAAAGTTTTTCTACTTGCCAGAAAAGCTGGTATGCCAAGCAGGCTTTCCTGTGAGGGATTATATTTTCTCCCTGAAAACCAGAGTGCCAGTTCGGCTGGGGGGAAGGGATGAGAGAGGAGCACAGGCAGGTTGTACCCTGGGAGGCTGGAGCCTAGAACTGATGAGGAGCTGTGTGTACACGTATGTGAGGCTTGCACAACCTGGTGAAGAGCTCCAAGGGGAGAAAATAAACTGAAAAGGAACAAATCATAAATAATACAAGAATTATATATCCCTATTTCTGGCAGGGCTTTTTTGACTGTGTCCTGAGACTAGAGAAGCTGTTAGTACCAGAAAAATCACTCTCTTGCTTGGTTGAGAGAAGATTTTGAATAAGGGTTTCCGTAATGTTGTCAGAGCTCCTCTCCCCTACTCCCTCAACTGAGCTTTGCTTGCCTCATGGCAAATTATTAATAAATCTAGGCTGTAATCTACTTTTTACTCATAGCAATAAACTCACCAAAGGACTAACAGGGAGTCTGTGAGTCTGACACAGTTTAGCAGGGGATTCCTGCAAGGTTGATCTTCGGGCTGCTCTCAACAAATATTTTCATTAATGACTTAGGTTAAGAAAAACGTGTGTGTGTTTTAGTGAAATTTGCTAGCAGTATGAACCTGGGAAGCCTTACAGTGTGCAGAAAGATCAGATGGAGAACTGGCTATATTTGACCAGTGGAGTAAATTTAAAAAAGGGATGAAATTGGATGGAAGAAATGGCAACTTCTTTCCCTTAGGGATGAATTATCGGCATTTTTGCTGTACGATTGGAATTAATAAACTGAAAGTTCCACAAGGAAGAGAAGATCAGAGTGCAGTAGCAGTGCAGGCTGTGACTGCATGGTTCATACCTTACAGGATGCTGCCATCGCAAAGGGAACTGTGATCCCAGATTATCCTGGTCAACTTAATTCTAGCCAAAATCTACAAGAAGTAATGTTACTGTATGTGCCTTGATGAAGAGCTGACAAATGTTTTACATTTCTGTGTGTTTTCAGTTAATTTGGACATCTTTTCTTTTGAGCAGTGTCATGCAGCTGCACTGAGGTGATAGGCACTGAGAAATATCTCACTTTCCCCTTTTAGCATTGTTTGAATTATGAAGGCAATCCCTTTGATGTAGTAAATCGTAGTATCCTCTAGGATACATAGGGCGAGATAATCAGCCATCCTAGATCTAGTGGTCCTGCAGGCCGACACTTTTAATGTACATTTACATTTTAAAAAATCTGTTTATCTCCCTGCTATTACTAGCTTACTTTCTGTGTACATCCTGCTGAGAACGAGGAAATTAAAAGTGGCAGATTCCAGTATTAGCAGTCCTTCCCAGGCCATGTTTCTGGGTATACTATACTAGAATGAATCTGAGATCGTGACTAATGTAGGATCTTGCAGGTTTAATTATCTTGTCTTCCTTTTCTTTGTGATACATATCTATAAAAAATCCAGTGTTTTTAGCTAGTCATGGAGGGGAAGAAAATTGTCAGAAAGCTGAAGCCATCAAGAGCTTAAAATGTACATCCCATTGTGGACATGGGCCCCAGCGATGAAGTCCTAGTTCTGCTGAATTAAGAAGTGGAGTTGACTTTGTGACCATCAGGAGTCACCTCCTGTCACTCTCTGGTGCAGTTTTCACATGACCCAGGTTTAGGTTCAATCCACTAGACCTACAACAGCCACTGTCTGCTAACCCCTTTTTCCCGCCCCCAAACAGGGGAAGAGAAAGAAGATAAGTGAGAGAGACTTATGGCCCCCTCCCATCCCAAATGGGAGAGGAAGGGAAAGAGAGAGAGGCTTCTGGATTAGAAAAGAAAACTCAAACTGCGTTAATGAAGATAATAATGATAAAATGGGATATATACCAATATATACAAAACCAGTATCGAACCCAACCTCCCCCTGATGGCAATTAGGTCACCGTCACCACTGAGGCTGTAGCAGACACTGGCAAAGTCCCAGACTGGGCTCAGCAGCAGATGGGAACGAGGTTCAAGAGCTGGGTTCAGGAACACGTGAATCAGGATCAAAGGCACAAGATGGTCCAAGAAGGGAAGGCCAGTGGAAGGGCCAACAAGAAGGAAAAGAGGGCAAAAAGCACAAAAAGCCTAAAAAGAGGCTAAAGGACAAAAAGCCCAGAAAGTCAGAAAGCCTAAAAAGGGCTAAAGGGCCTAAAAAGCCAAAAAGCCTTGAGACCCTTGTGATCCCTCAGCTTTATACTGAGTATGATGTATATGGGATGGAACGCCTCCTTGGTCAGTTTAGGGCCACCTGTCCCAGGCGCTCCTCCCTGCAGGTGCGACTTTTCACTTTCTGCACCCCCTGATGTGGTACACAAGGTTTA